>JAWLRI010000170.1:1062702-1079155 GCA_034781795.1 Crypturellus tataupa | reverse complement strand
CCAGCTCCCTCAGCCTCTCCTCATAGGGCAGATGTTCTAGGCCCCTGATCATCCTTGTGGCCCTGCACTGGACTCTCCAGCAGCTCCACATCCCTCTGGTACTGTGGGGCCCACAACTGGACACAGGTCTCCAGATGTGGCCTCAGCAGGGCTGAGCAGAGGGGCAGGATCCCCCTCCCTCCACCTGCTGCACACACTCCTCTTAACGCACCCCAGGACCCCATTGGCCTTCTTGGCCACAAGGGCACCCTGCACATGCTCAACTTGTCCTCCACCGCGACGCGCAGGTCCCTCTCTGCAGAGCTGCTCTCCAGCAGGTCGGTCCCCAGCCTGTCCTGGTGTCTGTGGTTATTCCTCCCCAGGTGCAGGACCCTGCACTTGCCCGTGTTGAATTTCATGAGATTGACATGGAGGACCTCGGGTCTGTGTCTGATCGTCCCTGCTCCTCGATCCCAGGACTCCCTGGCTGCGGTCTAGTGCCTGTCCACACAGCACCGACCCAGTCAATTAATGATCTCCTCTATGCATCACTCTCTAATCTTTGCAGCAAGCCAGCACAGAAGAATTTCTTATATCTTTTGATTCTGGCTAATTTGTAAACTATCATTGTAGTTTATGAAGAGAATAGGTTGTCTTCTCTCTCCTGTCAGGGAGAAGGGAGGACAGATGAAAATCTTGTAGATCCTTATGCCAAGGTGGATACTATTGCCAAAGAACCTCTATGTTTTATTTTATAGCTCAAATCCAGAGTGTAATCTATTATTTTAAACAGAAAAGAAACAGAAATGTGGCTCTAATAAATTAAATACTTCTCCATCTCAGTTTCACCTTCTTGCATGGCTAAGTGATGCTTGTACCACTGTGCACTGGAAACAACGTAGGCTTCAGATTTTCTATGGTTTTGTTTCTGTTCACAGAAGGATATGGATAAATGTCCACAGTCAGTCCTTCTGTCCAGGTGACTTGGGCAGGAGGACAGCCTTGAACTTCCCTGGGCAGCCGTTGTAAAACTGAAGTGCAGTGGTAGAGCTGGAAAAGAGATTTGGCTGAGCATGATTTTTCACAGAAACCTTTCTTTCTGTGAAAGAGGACACTTTTGTTGCAAGAGGGGAGGAGAAGACTGGCAAACAGGGTACGAGGTGACTGAGATGGGAGCACCTTTTGGGTGACTCTAGAGGAAGGTCCATCCTGAGCTTCAATGATGAGTGCTGAACAGCAGCCACTGTCCAGTCCAGGTCTGTCTCAGCAGGAGAAGAGAGAACAACCCGCTTCATGCTTGCGAGGTATTTGGGGCTCCTGTAATGTGCAAGGCATTGTATGAAGGCAAACCCGTATTTAATATATCATGTTTAACAGCATAACTTTTAAGTAGTCACAAGGAGCCCAAGCAGTCACAGCTAATGAACTTCCGAAGATATTTATTTCCTACCTTGCCTAGGTGCTTTTGAGAACCCAAGATTAACTGCAGGAGGAGGGAAGGCAGAAAGTGAAGCCGTGTGTAATGTCAGCAATAAAGACAGATGTTAAACCTAGGCGTATAGATATTTATCATAGAAAGATAGGTGGCTCTTTCTATCCCCTAATGTATTCTGGAATAAATTTCAAATGACCAAGCTTAGTACCAACCTGTGAGTCTTTAGGACCATTAGTACCTTAAAAAGGGCTCTGGGAGTGTGGGCAGAAGGGCAGACCTGGGGAGGACCTGCCTTGCTGGCTAGTGATGTCCTGTTGTGATTGTGAAGGGACATCTCGAAAACTACAGCCCATGGTTAAATCAAGCCTGTGGTCTGTCCTTTCTCCTGAAAACATGGGAACATTGGAGAAAACTGAACTGTATTCTCCCCACACACAGGAGTCAAAATTGCAAATTGATATTCCTGCCTCATATCTTGGAAACAAAACAAGACCTTTACATTTTTCTTCTGGACATCTGTCTGGATCTGGTCAGCTGCATGAATCAGAAATACTCCTCCAATCTATTTTCCTCTTCTTTAAGCTAGTGGGAATGGGAAATCAATTTTGAACAATTCAGGTTCCATGCAGCAGTTAGAGGAGTACCCCTCTTTGAAATCAAACCAGGGATGCTGCTCTTGGAAGTAGGGATGCATGTTTGGACCAGGCTGTTGAGGTGCCCCTCAAATGGCTGTGACTGGTGTGTGCTGTGGTAGATATGGGGCGTGAGCAGGTTGGGAACACTGCTTTGCAAGGGGATGCTGAGGAGCAAGGTATTGCCTGTGCTATAAGCCCCTCCATGCTCCCTTTTCAGGGTGAGCCAACACCTCTGTAGTCACCCAAACAGTAACTACCACAGGGGGATGTGCGCTGCCATCCCCGGCAACACTGTGCCATGGGGATGCTGAGGTGCGTGAGGCGGGAGAGGGATGCTATAGGGAGGTGGATTTATTTGCTGATGGCTTCCCTGTGATGAGCATTAAGGGGTCGGGAGCTCTGCTTTCTCTGGCTTCCTTGTGTCTGGAACAAAAAATGTGTGACCCCAAACTGGGGAGAGAAGAGTCAAGCGAGTGCTGTAAATCCCTTCCCTGGCTACAGCTTTTTCCAGTCATTGGTTTAAAGTCTGTGTTTCTTGCAGTCAAGGGCTCTTAAAGATGGCTTTGAGCAGTGTGAGGTCCATCCCACACCCTGAGTAGATTTGGTGCCGGCCATGCGTCCTGTCCTCTCTTGCCAGCCTGCCCGTCTATCTAGAAGTGTTGGGAGGTGGGTGCGTGGGTGTTAGAGGCATTATGGGGCTGCTGGAGCCCAAGCTGCATGGGGCAGAGCAGCCCCATGGATAAAGCTTCATGCGAGGCTGGAGGAGAACTTGGTTCTTCTTGGTTTGTTCCTGATGTTCAATGGCCGTGGGGTTTCCTGCCTTGCATCTGGGAGGGCACTGGATTATGCCCTGTTCTGTGCAGGCAATGTGGGAAATGTGGTGGACACCAAGAGGGTCCCCAGCGTGGGGTCCTGGCTGCAGCAGGAGGAGCGTTGCCAGCAGGGCAAGGAGGGGATCCTGCCCCTCTGCCCAGCTCTGGGGAGGCCACACCTGAGTATTGGGGGCAGTTCTGGGCATAGAGCGACAAAGGTGATCAAAGGACTGGAGCATCTATGGTATGAGAAAAAGCTAAGCGAGCTGGGCTGATTTAACCTGGAGAAGAGAAGATAAAGAGAAGATCTGATCAATATGTGTAAGTACCTGAGGGGAAAATGTAGAGAGGATGGGGCCAGGCTCTTCTCCGTGGGGGCCGGTGACAGGAGAAGGGGTAAAATTGGAAGTTCCATCTCCATGTGAGGAAGAACTTACTTACTGTGAGGGTGCCCGAGCACTGGCACAGGCTGCCCAGAGAGGCTGTGGAGGCTCCTTCTCTGGAGATCTTCAAACCCGCCTGGATGCTGCCCTGTGCCCCTGCTCTGGGTGTCCCTGCTGGAGCAGGGGATGGACTGGATGATCCCTAGAGGTCCCTGCCAGCCTCAACCATTCTGTGATTCTGTGGATATTGGGGACCTGGAGGGGCAGCATCCCAGAACACATGGGGTTTCTTAAGTTTCAGAGCTGTTTTCTGGCACCCTGCAAAGAACCCCTCATGTTCTGTTGATGACCAGCTGCACTGCTGCTGTATATGAATGGCATCACAACCAAAATACCTTGCTCTGAAGACCTCATGATTTAAATATAGGAGGCAACAAGAAAATGTGAAGATCTGGCACAGGCAACCATGGGCAGAGAACCCCACTAGCTGTGTGCTGGCATGGAGAGCTTCCTCCTGCGCTGCCTTCCACCTTTCATAGCCATTAGCTGTATTTGTAAAGGAAAGAGAGAAGTGTGGAGGTCTTGCCTGTGATGAGTGGGAAATGTGGGTGTCCCTGGCTGCTGGGCATCAGACCTACAGGATGATCACCTAGAGGGGTGGATGGGCTTGCTTGGCTTGCTTTCTCTCTCTCTTTTTTTTTTTTTTTTCTTTTTCCTTTTTTTTTTTCCCTTTGAGGTGTTGGCTGATGGTGTAAGAAACGTTTCCGTAGTAGAGGGAGGTAGATTTTCAACTGCTCTGTGCTACCTCCTGTACTAAAGGAAGAAGAGGCCTTCTGGAGCTGACAGATTGCCTACGCTGTCCTTTATTAGTGACATATTGCAATGAGGAGTTAAGATAGCAGCAGCAATGGGGCAACTGGATGCCATCAGTGTAAGGCAAGAGAGGCAGCATAAGCAGGATTCAGCGCCCTGGGGCAGGTCTCTCCAAGGGAGCAGAGTCGCGGGTCTGCTCATTAAGTGGCACCCAACACCCCTGTCAAGTGGAGGACACCTCTGTGGGTCTCGGTGTGGTAAAGGTGATTTTAGGCTCTTAGTAGACAGAGGGATGGGATGCTACTCAGAATGGCCTGTTCTATTGCCCAATGCCAGCTGTCTGTTGGCCAACAGGAGAACGATTTGGAGTAAATGGTGCTACAATCTTACAATGCTCTTTCCTTGCCCCTTTGCTCAGCTCTGAGTCTGTATCTTACAGCACATCCTTGAATCCTACATGGACTTATTTTTCTTAGCTGTTTTTCCACTTACGTTGCCTTAGAGACTTGTTCAAGAAATGTTCTCGGTGGGTAAAGTGCTCCTGTATGTGTATCGATCTGGCAAGTAAGCAGGAATGACTGGAAATGAAAGTCCCTGTGTTACAGTTGTCTGGACTTTTTATTAATTTTCCAAGGAGAAATCCTTGGAAGGTAAAACCCACTGTTCTCTCACCCAGATGCACTTTCTATCTGGCAGGGCACCCTGCCTCACACAGTGCTGTCTTCCTCCTCTGCTTGCTATCTTTTGTTCCAAGATCATAACTAAGATTTTTATCAGAGGATCAGATGTCCTACAGCTGCTTTCTGGGCCTCACACAGTATATATCTGGGAGCCTGGTTCGGGGGGTATTTAAAATATAAGTGATTGGGACAGCTGCTTTTCCCACTGAGGATCTTGAGGAGCCCGTGGAGGGTTCCCAGGGACAATCTGCCCCCAGGAAGGGATTGTGTCCCCATTCCCAGCTGGCAGCATCTCCTGGGGTGTTTCTGTTTGTTTACTGTGAGCTGTGCGGTCTGATTTGGGGAACAGGCTCTTATCTCCAAACTGTTGTGGAGAACAGCAAGGAGAAGAAATCAGTTTTAGTGACTGCACCGATTCGGAGGTCCAGAATTTCTTTGTGGAGGTGACTTGATTTCCAAGGCTGCTTACTGCCTTAAGAAAAATGCAAGGAAAAGACATCCTGGTCAAAACATGAGTTTCTGTTCTTCTACGTGTTTTAGGAAGTTGAGTCCAGCACTGAATATTAGAAGTTAATACAAAAGCATGAAATAGTTTTTCCAGTATATTAAGTGAGAATCATTTGATTTTCCTTGCTGAACATGTACTTCTGGCACATTGCATATGTCACCTGCCTAGAAACTCCTTTACCTACTCTGAGGGGCAGCACATACACCGCAGGAGAGAGCCCTGCAAGTCCTAGCCAGGACTAAGGAAACCTTAAGACTGCATTCCCTGGACTACTCTCACCCCACTCGCACTGTCCAGAGTGGTTGTTTTCCTACAAAATGCCTCATTTCTACTTGCTGGATCAGGCTGTGACACACATCAGTGCACTGGCCGATGATGCCCTTTAAAGCCCTGGGGCTGATTTGATGTGTGCTGAGATCAGCTGGTGGTGACGTCCTCACTAACCCTTAGCTCCTCCACCTTCATTTAAGGACATGGCGAGAGCACCATTGCGAAGATGACAGCGGAGATGCCTCTCCCTTCCCACTCTCCTGAGATAATATTTCCCGCAGCCAAGCTGATATCTGAGCCTGGGCTTGCGTAGCCTTGTGCAAGGTGTCTCGGGGCCCAGCACACCGCAGAGCACCGCCTGTGTGGACGTGGAGACACCCACGTTCACCCATCTTGGGAGACTTGGGAAAATGGAGGTGTCCAAAGCAGGGGGGTTTAGGGACCTGGAGTGTTGGGAATGCTGGGATCAAGAGCCACTTTGGCATAGGAGAGGGCTCAGGGGCCCAACTAGACCCCAGCTTTCCAAGTCATGCTGGCTGTTCGGTAGAAGAGAGACGGCCTGGGGTGTTAACTATGCAAGACCCTCCACAGAACACGGGGCCACTGCTTCAGGTTGTCCCTGTGCGTACACAGCTGCCTCCATCTATCTTGGCAAGGCTGGGGCTTGCAGGTGTCAGAAAAGTGAGCCAACCCGGCCCAGAGAGGCCAGCTGTGGATGCTGAGCAAGCAGGGGACGGATTTAGTCGCGCTGCTGCTTTCTTGACCTCAGCTGAACCGTCCGCTCCCTCATGCCCTGTTTTCTCCCCTTGCCGTTGCAACAGACTACGTGCAGGGCTGAGCTCAGAGTGGCGAGCAAGGGTTCACTTGCACTGTAAGATGGAGAATTTGCACCAGGTCCTTGAAGTTTAATCATCTACAAAATCTTCCATTACTTAATCAGCTTTATAAGCAGTTAACCCATTTCTTTTTTTTCCTCCACATTCTTTTTAGAGCAAAAAAGGTCTTCCACAGTTGAACATGTGTGTGACCCCCAGCACCACAGTTTAGGAGAGTTGTGAGGGGAGATCTCTTTTTGCTAATCCTGATTTAAGGGCTAAGAGAGGAGTGGAAGTTTTTAGCACTAGATTACATCTGCCTGAGAGCGTACAGAGCTCCAGGCTGCAGGACAGCCAGCACACTTGACCTCTTTCTGGTGCCAGGGTGTCTTGGCAGCGTGTGGCTGCCGCCCCGGAGCAGACAGGTGCAGAGTGAGGCCATGGCTGGAGCACAGCACAGACAAGTGGTGCCGTGGCAGGGGCGGTGGGGCTGGCATCCATGCAGGTCTCTGCGGGAAACGCAGCCAGGCCCCAAGGGACAGGTTCAGTTCTGCACGTGGACAGGTGAGGACAACCTGAGAGATGTTGGGCAGGGAGAAAGGCAAAGACTCAGGATGGAGGCTCAAGTGAGGGGGCTGACTCTTGAGCTGCATCACAGGGATGTTGTGGGCAGTGATGGGGAAAGAGCAGGAAAATGGATGTTGGAGTTGAGATGGTGATGAGGCATTCACAGAGGTATTGGAGAGGCAGGCCAAAACAGAGAGATGTGTCTGAACTTGGGAGACATCTGGGAAGGGTGATGTAGGTCAGTCCTAGCTCAGGCACCTTGTTTTGGGTTTGCATTTGCTTTTTTTTTTTCAGCAAATCAGCTGAGAATTGACTCATGCTTAAACCAGGAGTGGTTCCTGTTAGTCAAGTTTTGGCACTTCTGTCCCAGGGTGTGACTAACCAGTTCCAGCCTGGTGGTTCTCCTCCAAGGATATGACCCCAGACCTCCTGAGATCTCCTTCCCTTGCCTTGTCACCCTTCTCCTGTGTGTTTCAAGTGCTCTTTCCATGCTCCAGGGGAACCAGATGGTTTGGAGATGTCCTTGGCTTCCCCTGGTTTCAGGTGCCCCATAAGGGCTCTTCTGTGATAGGTCCTTGCCCTGACATAAGGCAGTTTGGACAACCGTCTTCTCCTCTCTATTCCCACCCTTTCTGGTAGCTCTGTGCGGAGGAGTGGTCTGGAGATGCAGGAGTAAGAACACCCCGAAACATCCCTGCAGGCTGACAGAGCTCATCTGAGAGCTCGGGGCTCATCATCACTCACAGCTGTTACATTTCTCTCTGCATAATTGCAAACAACACTTTCTTTGCTCATGCTTCTTGGATGATGTTCGGCAGGTCCATCATTCAGATGCTCTTGCTTATGTGTTCCACGTGAACACTCGAATGGAGCAGAGGAGAGGGCTCCTTCTAAGTGCACGGATGAGGCTTTCACACCACTTAGGTCCTTTTATTGGAGGAAGACGGAAGCAAATCTGAGAAACATAAGGTGTTTTGTGTCGCGGTAGAGTGGCAAGTGATCCGCCAAAGGCCACAGGAATTGTTGACGACAGTCATTTTCCACTGCTTTTAGCAGGGAAAAAGAAAGAACAGAAAACAATGAGTTTCTAAGTTCACTAAAATAGTAAGTAAGGATCAGCTTACTAGGCAAGGATTTTTGACAGATGTATTTTGGTGCCCCCCTGGAGCTGTTGTATCTGTCCATGTGGGATGGTGCATTTCTCCCTGAGTGCCCCTTACAAACACTGCTCTTTCCCTACTGCCAAATCAACACTTGGTCATCACCGTGAGATCCCTGCATGCAGTGAGTCCAAAGGCAATCCTCCAAGAGATCTTTTTGATAAATTATTTTTTCATCAATTTGAAGTATTTGGAAAAACATGGAATATCTGAGCACTAGTTTCCTGCTGTAAAAGCAGCATTGAACAAAGGAAAAACAAACTTGTTTGAAGTCTGTTTTATAAAATCAGCTTTTTAGTTTCAAATTGCAGCTCAAGTTGAAGGGTTTTTTTTTCTTTTGTTTCTTCTTTTGTTTTGTTTTTCTGTTGTTATGACAGCACAGCATGGTGAATCTAGGCAATGTTAGATGTCCTTGGGTAGAAGTTTGGAGTTCTCAAAGAAAGTTTTCCCAAATCCTGACTTCTAAACATTTTCAGTTTGCAAGAAAATCTGAAAATACTTTTCATTGGTTTGATCATGTGTGTCTTAAATTGCAGTGCTGGATGTCTGCAGTGCCCACCTCTGGGCAGGGATAAAGCAGAAGCAGGAGCTGTCGTCTTTGGTGGAACACACTGCGCTGAACGCAGGTGTTAGTATTATTGGAAAGAAGGCAGATGGATTTGGAAAGAATCCCTAATCTCATTGATTGCTTCCCAAAATATATGATATTGCCCCAGAGCTCAACAAACAGCACTAATTTTTGCCTTCCCCCTGTGCTTTGTTACTTGTTAGTCTTTTGAGAAGGGCAACAGGGTACAGTGATGCTGGACAAGGAGCTGTGCCCCGTGCTCAGGTCCTATAGCTCCTATTGATGTTGCTGCGCTGGCTACATCTGCAGAGGGGAGGATTCTCCCAGGCTTGTGTCTGAAGCTGTTTTGGTGAAGAGCTCACAGGACTTATCAGTTTCAAAAAACGTTTGAGGTTCAAGCCATGCTGCGACTTTGAGATTGGCCTGGTGGGTTAGAGGGTTTCTCAGAGCTGCTCTCAGCTTTGTGATTGCACTGAGCAAATGAGCACTTGGGGCTCAAAGGCTTCCAGGTGGGAAGGAAAAGTTGGATTTCCACAACTACGGACTGAAGAAGTTGGATTGGATCAGCAAGGACTGTGTCCTGAAGGGAAAGCTTTAAGAAAGAAAGAAAACAAAATTTTGCATCATAATTTGACTCTCACCTGCTTTTTCAAATAAACATTTCATTTAAATTAGCTCCAGATGTGACTGCAAACATATATTGTGGCTCTTTCAAATCTTTGTTGAGGAATTTCTCTAAAGTGCTCCTTAACAGAATATGTCATTAATGAGCTGCTGTGTAATTACTTTCCCTTCTCCTCACTTCCCCAACACACCTGTCTCAGAATCAATTTAATGGAAAAACTGAAGGGGAATGCTGCACTCTCTGGGGCTTTGTCATCTCTACAGGTTAGAGTTGCAGCGAAAGAACTGCTTAATATGTAGTTTCTTGTGGCCT
Organism: Crypturellus tataupa; assembly: GCA_034781795.1. Taxonomy (NCBI): domain Eukaryota; kingdom Metazoa; phylum Chordata; class Aves; order Tinamiformes; family Tinamidae; genus Crypturellus; species Crypturellus tataupa. Next base: position 1,069,593 of record JAWLRI010000170.1, on the reverse strand, counting down.
CCAGCTGGATGCTCCTCCATCCTGGTACCCTTTGCCATGCGTACGGCGGCAGTTGTGAGCAAGGAAGGCCCCTTGGAGGATGTTGTAAGTGTGGAGGGGTGAGATCGCAAAAGGTGTCTTTGCCAGAGGGTCTTCATGTCGTCTCATGGAGCAGATGGGAAGGTCTCAACAGCAGGTGACAGCAGTGTGGGACACTTCCCAGCGTGTTTTGGCCAAGGGCAGTGCCTGATGACAGTGAGGTGCCGCTTCCCTGGTGGGGATAGCCCAAGGCGCTCTTGGTGCAGCAAGTGACCTGTAGAACCGACAAGAGCTCTTCTTCTGCAAGAGAAACTCTGTCTGCATCTTTATACCAGGTGGTGTAGGGGGAGTTATGCAGCAGTTCTGTTGGTACAAGGTTAGTTGAAACCAATTTCAAATTTAGAAATACTCCTTCATGAAAGAGTGGATTTAGGGAAAAGCTCTATATTCAGATATGTCAAAGGAAGAATAATCAGGGTTTATTTATTGATTGATTGATTGGATTATCATATACAAAAAAGTGGAGTTTTTTGTTTGTTTGTTTGTTTTCCTAGGTTTATCTTGGAATTAATAAACTCGTCTCCTCCAAAGCCTGGGATACCTGGGGGATCCATGAGCAGGAGTGCGATTGTTGCTGTGCAAGAAGTGCTGCTTGCAGAAAGGGCCGTGCTGAGATGAGGTGTAAGGAGGTGTTTCTGACAGGAGGTCAGAAGGGAACTCCTGCATGCACACGTCCATGCAGGCTGCAAGATATGTCTATATATATTTGTGTCTACATATATCTATAGCTGCTCACTCTTTATCTGAACCTTGAGCAAATAACACTTTGGTTGGGGAAGAAAAAAGTCCTCTCCCCTCCATGTTGCTGATAGAATTTGATGGAAGGATGAAAGTACCTTTGGAAAGGACCTTGGAATAAGAAATATTTCTCTGAACCTTCTTCTGTCTACTAATGCCAGGAGACAGTAAGAAACAAAACATATCTATTTTTTCCCCATCTTTCTGATGTTGTTTACTTATTTTAAGCCTGATGTTTTCCAGGACACCTGTATATTTCTCCTCTAACGTCAAATCTAAAGAAATAAGTGAAAGCATTTCTGCTTCTACAGCAACCCGATGCCCCAGGTAGCTGTTCTACAGCATCCCTTGGTCAAGTGTGCTGACGCTTAAACCCCAGCATTTTTCCTCCTGAAAAGTGTTCTTAGAGGCAAGCGTCACACGTAGTGTCTGAGCACTAAAGCAGCTGATGCAGAAAAGCGAGCCTGGATCTACCCTTGCACCAGCACGTGTTGGCCCTAGCTGGAAGGGTTACAAGGGAGCACCCAACTCACTCGTGGCCCTCTCCTTGAAACCTACCATGAACAACCTCAAACAGAAGCTTTGGGGCTCTTCCCTGCAAGCAGTTTTGTCCCATGACTTGGGAGGAGATTGGGGGAACCAAACCAGCCCTCCTGCTCTCGTAGTCATAGCGTTAGGGTATGAGTCTGGCCATAAGTGGGCTGTAAATATTTCCCCCTGTGTCACCCTGTCTTTTAACTCATATAGTTTTGCTTCTGCCCTGGTGCTTACCCGCCATGGAGAAATTCATTTCAGGATGAAATCCGTTCTTTCCTCATAGAAACTGGAGCTGCTGCTCATCCATCACAGCTGGTGCAGCCCTGCCGCTCTCTTCGTGCCAGGGAGGCAGCTCAGCCCAGTTCGTGGCTCGTGGTCGCATCTGCTTAGCCAGGGAGGATGCGCTCAGGCAGCAGCAACAACCTGCTGCAGATGCCGTCCCGGCGCCGTCGGCATGGGGCTGCAGCTCCCGGGAGCAGCTCAGCAGCACAAACCAATAACAGTAGAAACTCATGATATTTTCCACCTGCTCCTAGTGCTTTCTGCCTCTTTGCCTTGGCCAAAGTTGAGAATTATGCATACCACGTAAAGGCCTCAAAATCAGAGGTGCTGTTTGTTTTAGATGATCAGTTAGTCTGGGGTGACAGAGGGACCTGTCACAACATTATATAACCCCAGTCAAGCAATATTTTTTCCCCTCCTGTGCGAAATAATTCAACAAATTTCTAATTACAGAAATCTAATTAAAAACTGAATGTAATGACTCTGCCTAATCATAATGATACACCCATTTCATTAAAAAAAAAGAAATTGCTTGTGTACAACAAGCCATCCAATTTAGCAGTGAATTAATATATGCCTGTCGGGCTGGAGCTGCTCAGGCACCATCCCCTGTGCCCGCAGCTGATGCAGGTGGTGGGGGCACCCCCGGTTGTGCATCCGTGTTTGAAACTCTGGCTCTTTTGCAAGCAGATTCCCAAGAGGAGGGATCTTCCCAAATGGCCAGAGTTAGTTATCCGCGAGGGGCTGGATGTGGAGTGCTGCAAACAACCTGCTGGGCATTGGGCTGCCCCGGGCTGGGCTTTGGCAGTGCTTCCCTCTGAAGTCCACGAGGGAAGAGCAGCAGATGCGCCTTTGCCTAATGTACATTGCAGTTCTTGATGTTTTGCTTGGCTCTCACAGACAGAAACTGCACAAAACCCAGGATCTCCCCCAGCAGTGTGGTTGTTTCTTCCAAACTGCGCTTTCCAGCAAGCTGCAGCCTGGTGTGGACGGCGTCTCTCTGCTTAAAGGGTGTTTAGTAAAACTCCAATCAGCTTTTCCACAGCTTTTCCACCAGCACCCAGATGAAGGTGAATAACCACAACTCCAGGCCACTGGCAGTGAACTAATACCAACCTGCTGTCCATGTGCCAGAGAGCCTGTCAGGCCTCTGCTAACTGATGCGGAGGTCTATCAATTGTGACTATCAGCCCTGCTACAGCTCCCTCTTTATAAGAACTCTAGCAGCATTCATATCAGAGGATGACAGTTTCTAACAGCAAGACACAATCCATAACCATGCAGTAGAGTGTAAATTATAAGGGAATATATGGGCTTGTAGGCCTGAGTGGAGTTTTCTATTAATATTTTTACAGTAGTTTATTGCTGAAATCACTCTTGCAAAGGCAGCTTAGGTTGTATCCATCCCTTAACTTTGATCATGCGTCTGAAAGTTTATCTTACAGCATGGAGACTAAGCCCAAGTTCCTGGCAGCCCTGCAGTCCTTAGCCGGCAAGAATTCAAGTGTCAGATGGGAAGCCAGATCTGGGGCGGAGGGAGTAATGTCAGGGCAATGAGGTTAAATAGATATATAATTGATTTTTTCAGCACTAGTCTCAGGTGTGAATCCATTAAGGTTAATGAAGGAAGGCAAATTAAACAGAGCAATCCTTCATGGCAGGCTCAGCCTGGCATGCTGCCTGCCTTGCAGCATCTTCTCCATGTTCTCAGTATTTGTGGTGGCTACGGTGTGGAGCTGAGATCTCTTGGCCATAAGCGTTTTAACTGAGAAGAATACTGCAAGTGAAGAGAAAACTTCTCATCTTGCTTCTTTAATTCTCTGCTTGGAAAGGTGGCTCATTTGGGCCGGTTTCTGATCTGTCTGTGGCTGCTTTGTGGCCCTGTGACACATGTGCCCTGGTTGTCCTGCCCAGCGCGGAGGTGGCGAGTTGGACACCCTGGGCTACGTGACTTTTTCACCCCCACATTGCTCCGATTCCTTAAGAAGTCCTGCAGCGCATTGCTGTAAGTAGTGTCCTTGGGTGGAGCTATCAAATATTTGTCACAGAAGCCCTCGTGGCATTTTGGCAAGTGTCAGCTCTGGTGCTTGAATTAAATTCTGATGCGGATAATTATATCCTGCCAGTTTTCCCTTGGTTTCAGCTGGTTGTGTCTGGGTTGAGCCTACTTCTGGAGTGATGGGGATCCGAGGTGTGATGATAGCACTGCGCAGCGCTGGGAACAAGGGGGACTGATCCACTGGGATTACTAAAACACTGTGGAAGAAGTAGTAATATTTTGGTTGGGATCATTCTCTGCACTGGAATATCCTAGGTGATGCAGCCTGCCCTAAGTCCCTTAAGCATTAATGCAATGTGGAATTGTATGCCAGGAAGCTCAGATCCTCCCTGTGGGGCCTGGTGCAGGGAGGATGTGTGAGGCCTTCTCAAGTGGTCATGATGTTTACTAGTTCCCCTCCCGCAGACCTTGAATCTGGTGGGAACGACACGTGTCTCATTGCCCCAAGAGGCCCAGAGGTTCCATCACCATCAGAAAGTCACTTCTCCTTTTGATGGGTTGTGCCTAGCACTGTTCAATCACAAGTGTGTGTCTTGGGTGATAGATCGCATCCTGCCCATCCCCAGCTGCTGCTGCGTTGCCAAACTTCAGCTCGCGAATTCACTCACTCAATGTTGGCTTTTCTAAGCGGGCAGCGGGTGAACCAGGATGGTTTGTGTTCCCTGCCCTGCTGCAGCTCCTGCAGCTCCTGCGGACACCTATGGAAATGCAGAGGGTAGCTGTGCAGCACCCAGCTCGGGGAGGCTCAGCTACCTCTGTGCTCACTGCTGTGTGTGAGACCACAGAGCCCCCGGGGACAGAGCTGCTGGCGAGATGCAGCTCCACAAAGAGCTCTGCAAGACGCTTCTGAAGTGCGGCCCTCCGAGTGCAGAGCAGCAGGAGAAGAGCCCCAGGGAAGAGCTGGAAGCGAAGTGGCAACAGCCCCAGGAGGAGCTGCAGAGCCCTGGGGAGAGCAGAGCTGCGGAGGAGCGGAGGCTGCAGCTCAGCCGCTGTGACCAGAGGGCCCCTGGGGCGTTGAGAGCCGTCCCTGAGGACCGCTGTCCTCACAGGCTCCGCTTGCCTCCGTGGTGCCAAATGCAGTAGAACCTTGCTTTGGGCAGCGTCGAACCTTCCTGCCCCCTTGCACAAACCCCCTGCAGACCTGTGAAAGGGCTGTGTGTGCCCTTGGTGCCCGCACTCGGGTATAGCAGAGACCACCGGCTTTTCCGCCAGCCAGGCCACTTGGCTGCTCATGGGGCCGCGGGAGCCATGTCCTGCAGTGAGTCCCCAGTGTCGAACCAGCCGCCGGCCGGTGCGGTGGTCCTTGCTGTACCGTCTTGCCGTGTTCCCACGCATTGTCCTGCTGTGTGTAACAGCTAAAAATAATTAAGAGGAAGGCTTGAAGTGCGGGGAGGGCAACGGGAATATCTCTGCTCTGTGTTGGAGGAGAGATACCAGACCCCTCCAGCTGCCCGAAACCCGTCACTCGTGCGGCTGCTTGTGCCAGGAGCTCCAGTCACTGATGCCCAAAGCCTCTGGCTCAGTAAACAGGCTGCTCTGTTGTTGTCTTCAGTCACCCTGCGCCTGCCTCTCACCAACCTTCACTGTTCGGCTTGTCCCTGTATTTTTAGCTGCAGGACACCCTGTCCCCGACCTTGGAGAGGACTTGGGTTGTCTCATACCTTTCTAAACACGTAACGCCACCTCTCACCTTTTGTTGCATCTGCGTTAAAAGGGAGGGTGTCAGTACATTTTTTTCCACCTTTACGCTGTACAACTAAACTGAGACCCTGAAGCACAAATCTCTATTTGCCTGAGAGTTTATTTTACTTAACTTTAGCTGTGTTGAATAAAAGTACTTGAGGAAGGAGGGGAGAGGACTTTGTTCTCCCTACAAGGTCCTACAAGGGCTGGAGGAGCCCCTGTGTGCAACCAGCTCAGTGGTTAAATGCAGGCTCTCGTGGATGCTGCAAGTCACATATGGACTGATGCTGCTAATTCAGTTCGTGTGCCCAAACTCAGTGGGTTCAGAGTAGAGCAGAGCCCTCGCTCCCATGCCCGGTACAGAGGGCTCCAGCCCATGCCTTTGAACTGTTTTTCAGACACTCAGATCCTCTTTTCTCCTTCAGTTCTCTGTGGAAAGCTGAGGGGTGCCTCTAGGGGAGCATCATCTAGCTCACACCTCCTTTATATACATAGAAGATGAGGAAAAAAAATGAATGCATTCAGTAAATGCAGTATTTTCTTGTATTTTCCTGAGAAAGGAAGGGAGCTTTAGGAGATAAACATCTTTTATTTTGAAGTATAAAACAATGCAATACAAAATCAAATGCCATTTTCAGTAAACAATTCAATATCTTTCATTTTGCAAATGTTGAAATTTGAAAAGTGTTTGCGAGTCTGACATTGCACTGTGGTTTCTGTCGGGACAGTTTAGTCCCGAATCAGACTCCCAAGAGCACATGGACTTCAATCCTAGTGTGTGGTTGCTGTGATTAGGACTATTTCCTGGCTTGGATCTGTCCTCCCTGTTCTCGTCTGGGGACAGTGGCTCTGTCTTGGTGTGACCGTGCTGCAGTTGTGCTGTGGGCTGCCTGCATGATGAAACGGAGCCATCACCTTTGAGTTACAGGAAGAAAATGCATATACTTCGGGCTATAGAGTTCCTTAACCGGCAACTACTGTTGCATTTGTATGGGCAATTATTATCTGACCTTCCCGTGCAACTAGTGCTGCCCGAGTTGATCGCTTCCCATTGAAGTGCCAGCCTGGGCAGCTGAGGTGTTTTGTGCTCTTTCTGAATGTCTATCTGCTGCACTTGGATTAATGGCAAAGTATCAGAAGGAGAAGGCAGGGAGTGCAACTGGCTGCAGAGCGCAGCAGCAACCAGCGCTGTCCCAGGCTCCCACACTGACCTTTATCTGAACAGCACTGCATGCAACAGATAAGCATATTTAACAATAATTAATGTCACATCGGCCCGGGGCGCCAAATGACTACATCAAACCATCAAGAATTCCGCTGAAAATTGCTTAAAGGAGAAATGTTTTAAGTACAGCTGGTCTCATGATGGTGCTACGATGAGATGGGCAGGCATTGGGGCAAGGCAGCTATTACAGATGAGTTGGGGACGGGATTATACATAGAATCATAGAATCATAGAATGCCTAAGGTTGGAAGGGACCTCTAGAGGTCATCTAGTTCAACCCCCCTGCACA
>JAWLRI010000170.1:1022230-1062520 GCA_034781795.1 Crypturellus tataupa | reverse complement strand
ATGAACAAGTTGAACAGGACTGGACCAAGGACTGACCCCTGGGGGACCCCACTCAACACAGGCCTCCAGCTAGACTCCGCACCACTGATCACCACCCTCTGCGCTCTGCCATGCAGCCAGTTGCCAATCCACCTCACATATATACATACATATATATATATATATATATATATATATGGGGCTACGGGGCTCTGTGCGGGGTTCCTGTTCACAGCGCAGAGCTGGGGAGAGCCCAGGGTCCCTAATTTGATTTAAAATACAATTACAGCCTGTAGCAGCCAGTCAGCCGTAATGAATTTCATCAGTGCAGACTGGGAATAGCTTAACCCCGTGCTGCCCGGCCAGGATGTGTTCCTGGCCCTGAAGTATGGAGTGTGCCCGGAGCCGTCGCTGCGGGGAACGTTCGGAGCATCCCAACGCTCCTCGCACCCTTGAGCTAAGCCCTGCAGGTGGCTTTGGCACCCTCTCCGCCCCTTGGCTTGTGGTGAGCTGTCACACTGGACAAGCCGGAGCCACTCAGAGGAGCAGAGGGATAGCAGGGGAGCAGCGGCAGCTCCCATGCGGATACGTTCTCCCTGGCAGGGCCTTGCTGTGGCTCTAGAGTTTGGCTTCTTCTGCCTGCTGCCACTGAAAGGTCTGTCCCACAAAGGGAGCAGCAAGTGACACCTCTCTGCAGCTTCCCAGCACAGGCAAACTGCTGGATCAAAGATACGGAGAGCTCATCCTGGCCTGGCCAGAGCTCCTCGTGGCAGGCCATAGAAATACTGGTTGCTGGAAAACAGCAGCGGGCATTTGTGCTGAGCACGGGACAGCCACGTGCTCCCTGTGCTCTCCCCATCTTCAGCACCAGTGTCCTGATGGGGCTGGAGCCTCGTGTGCTGCTCCTCCTTGCCGTGTGCCGCGTGTTGTCCCTTCCAAGTGCATAATGCCAGCTCCTAGCCTGCAAGGCTGAGATGCTCCAGCGAGTCTTAGACCCTTGATGCTATGAAGAGTTTAAGGTTGTATTGCTTAAAATAAATAAATAAAAAAGCAACCAGAGGGCAGTGTTTTCCCAAGGGCCAGGTCCTGCATTTCCGTCCTGCGTCGTGTTTCCCCGTGGCTGCGGACAGTGATGAGGCATTTGGCTTGTGTTAGGAAGCCCTGGCACGAGTGTCTGGCCCAGATGTGGGCTCCTCTGCTCTCCAGGTCAGTGGAGGGGTTGTTTCGAAGCTGGGATTTGGCATGTGCTGATTTCATAACTGGATTTCGGGTTTGTTCTGGTTCTGTTTGGTTTTGTTCAGCTGTATTAAGCTTTGGTTTGCTGGTTTGTGTTTGGGATAAGGGTTGTTCCCTGGTGTACTGCATCTAGTGTGGTCAGGTCCTGAAGCATCTCATGGGAGTTATTCCTGCACTTTGTTATCAAAAGGCTGACGGCAGAACTGAGTTCATGGGGCACGGACCACCCTCCTCCACTGAAACTGACTCTGCTGCTGCCTGCTAGCCAAGACAGGGATCGTTTCCTCCCGGAGCCACTTCTGAGGCCTCTGGGAAACTTCACCTCAACAGTCACGGGAATTCATTTAACCTGGGCTGTGGGAAATTACTTAGAAAATTCACAAATTGGTAAAAAAGTTCAGCCCTAATGTGCTGCAGGCTTGTTCCCCTAAAGCCAGCAGTGATGCAAGGAAGCAAATATCTAACTTTTGTTTTTATTATTTTTTTTCTTTCTAATTGGACCCTCGTGTCCATCATGACAGATATTTCTTAAAGATAAACTAATTTATCCCCATGACCTTCTGTGTGAAGTGTTACTAGCTGCAGTACAGATGAGAGTGAGGTGCAGAACTGGAACCCAAGGTTATGAAGATAGCCTGGGAAGGAGCCAGGAACTGACCAGCTTCTCCTCAATTTCTTGCTGGTACCTTAAAGGCCATTGCCCTCTGCTATCCCTTATCCCAGCTGCTAACCTGCTGGTCACTCATTAGTGAAGTTCAGTTCCAGTGACACCATGAGGAGGTGTCTGATGTGCTCAGTTACCAAACAAACAACCCAAGCATCTGAATGGAGCATCTGAATGTTGAGTTAATGGCAAGAAAATCCAGCATTAAAGGGTTACTGTAAAACTGAAGCCAAAAAGTTGCTTTAAAGTAACAAATTATGTTCTGAGACAGTGAATTTGCATCAGAATCTAGAGGCAGGACTTTGATAACAAAACATGTTTGATTAAAGTATGTAACTACTGATGAAAGTGCACCAGTTAACGTGTAGTGTCTCCTCCCATTTTATTCCCATGGCCTAAGGTGTAGAAATGCTAGAAAACCAAGCAGTATTTAAATCCAGGGTGTTACTGATAGCATCTAGAGAAGCAAAAAGACAGAGTCCTCTGCTCTGACACAGATTTCAAACATCTCTTTTTCTGGAGATGTCTAGTCATGTAAGACTGACCAAGCAGAGAATCCAACAGCCTGGAAATGCTCACCCTTTACATTTCAGCTCTGAGCTGATCCGATCTGAATATATTTTGAAGTCAAATTGTTTGGCTATTTCACAGTTTTTGTCCTCTTGATATGTGGGTGTGATTGTTCACAAAGTCCTCCAAGTGCCCTGGCTGCTGTTGGGCTGAGGAGACCTGAGCCCTAGCGCTTGGGGACAGCCCATGCCCCAGCAAGTTCCAGTGTGGAGAAGAACCTGTGATGGCTCTGGCATTGGGCTGCCCCACACTGAAAGCCTCAATGATCCTGTAGAGAATCTGTAACAGTAGGAAAGATGAAACCCAGGTCCTGGTCCCCTTCTAACTACCTTCTAGCTACTATGCTACTTTAGCATACAGCTCGGAATAAGCAGAGTTTATATAAGCAGAGCTCACCTTACTCTTCCTTGGTTCTTTTCTCTGCAGAGGATGTGTTTAGGTTGACTTAGATCCTCAGTCCTAACCTGACAGTATTTCATCACTTTGTTCCATTCTCTGGACTCTGGATCATGGAGAAAGGATCTGGGTTTCTTTAAGGGACCTGTAACCCCTTCCCACCCAGCTGTTTTCTCAGTACAGACTCTCAGCTGCTTGAGGGCACTTCCATAGTTGCTCCTTCTACCTCGCCTGTGAGCACAAGCGGATGCATCCAACAGAGCCAGGTGTTTCATCCGGGATGGCAAGAGGAGGCCAAGTGTTACACAGAGGGGAAGAAGCAGGAGCAGCAGGTTCTGCACTACCATCTCGGTGTTGTGAGGGCAGGTGGCTGTGCTGATGCACTCCCACTTGCATGTCCTCAAAACCCGCAGTGCTATGAGGAAAGCAAATACCCATGCAAGGGCTGTTGCTGCCTCAGCATACAATGCTGAAATCGCCTTCTTTTCAACCCACTTGGTTTCCCCAGAATACCATTTCTTTCATCCCAGCTCAAAAGGAAAATTTTCTGAGAAGTTTGAGGGCACAAAACAAGGACACCAAATAGAAGATGAATTTTCAATTTGCACTTCCAGGTTCCTGCTGAGACATACTGTTGGTGTCAGCCTTTTATATGTGCATCCTGAGATGATGCTATTTCATACCAGCTCCACACTTGTTTTTTAAATGACAAATCATCATGATAGGCAGTGTAAAGATGAAACCTCTTCCCCAGCTAAACTGCATTTTGTGACCCAAATGGGGAGGAAGCTCCAGGAAAGCAACATCTTTAGGTTTAATGAAGTAGGAGTTTCCTGCAAAATTAAAGGTGATCTGTTTGTCAGAAAAAAAAAATCAAAGCTGATGTGGTGTTTCAGGAATATTGTGCTTCCTTGTGATGCCCCGGGGACTGTTTCAGATGTCAGAAATCTAAAATGGAGAGATCTCAGCTCAGCTCAGGTGAAAGCCTCCAGTCCATGACAGCCGCTCTCTGGGAACGTGTGTTTCCCCACTGCAGCACTGGACTTCTCATTTTTACTTTTTCTGGTGTCTGTGGTTCATCCCGCTGCCAGTGCAGGGGGTTGCGTTTGGCTTCTGAGTCACGGGGAGGAGGTGGGACAGTGCATGATGCCGCAGGTACCTGCAGGGCAGGTCTCCTTGGGCAAGTAAGAGGAGTTCTCGTGTTCTGCACATGGCATGGGACGGGTCCAGGTCTACCCTATTTAATACACAAATGATAACAAAACATGTCAAGACTAACATGTCAAAACCCCGCAAATGGACACAGACCTTCTGTTTGCAGACCTTCTAACTTTGGTGGATAGAAACAGGTACAGATTTGTACCTAAAACCTTGAGGATGGAAAGACATTCTAAAAAGCTCTAGCATCTGCAAGTAAGTGTGTTTACCACAACTGTTTTCCATTCATGATCTTGGACTTGTTGTGCAGAGCCCGATCTTCTTCCCTACTTGAGATGGAGGGTGACTGTGGTGCCATGTGGGGCTCCCTACTCTGAACCCTTCAATGCCAAGAACATGAGCTACCAACCTCACCAATCCCCTTGGCTTCTTGATCAAAATTCATCCCTTTGTGGCCTGTTCCCTGCCCTGAGGATGAGTAGTTGGATTGTTAAGGGCCTATGATATATCTTAGTCAGTATCTGCGCTGCTTCATCCTTTATTCCTTCCCCCAGCTTCCTCCAGCGCCATCCAGCCCTGGTGATTTATTATCCTTCAGTGCATTTTGCTTTTTGTTGGAGAATTTATGTTTAATTTTTATACCCACTATCATTCAGGGAGAGGAGGGAAATGTTTTGGGGGCCCAGAGTGAAAATAAACCAGCACACTTTAGTGCATTTCCTTTGTCTGAGGAATTTTGTTGTGTTTTATCTGCAGTTTGGCCGGGTATTTACTCCCTCCTCCTTAATTTTTGAATTGCTCAGAATTGGTTGAAGTGGTTTTATAAAAATCACAGGGTGGTAATCTATACTGGTTTAACTCCAGCCCTGCAGGGACAGAGCGTGCTGCTCCCTATGCAGCACTGCCTCATGCAGGAAAGAGCCCAGCAAGAGCAGGACCCGCTGGCCTTTCCTGCAGCTGTGCCTTTGGGGAATGGGAAATTATGGAGCAGCAGGGTTTTCTTGTCTTATCCCCCTTGGTTTTGCTAATGGTGAGTTCTGTCTGTGCCACGACTTCTTGTGGACCTTCTGTGTGAGGTTATGATCCCTTTTGAAGACCCCATCTGCATCTAACTTATTCCAAGGGGCACAAAGAGATTCAGTAATTTGGCCCTCTGTGTCAAAGAGGCACTGGAGTGTGGTCCATCTAAGAACAGATTTTTTGACAGTCTTTTCTGCTCTGTACACCTTTTCCTCTCATATGGAAGGCTTTGGCACAAGATAAGCGCTTCGGCCTGTCCAGGGGGCTGCACTCTGTACAGGGTGCGGGTAGCAGAAGGCGTTCAGGAACTCACCCAACACTTGAGCAAAGTCTCTGCCCCTTCTTCCTGGTGCAACCTCCATCTTCCCCTGTCCTGTCAGAGTAACAGCAAAGAAGGGATCCACGATACTCTGGCAGCTGTAATCACAGCAGAGCCCACGGCCACAAGCCATTTTCCTTTTCAAGTCCCCAGTGTCACTAAGAGGTGCCGGGGTCAGAGCTCTGTTCAGACCTGGGCTGACCTCAAGCCAGCCTCTTCACTGTCCCCTTTCACTCCTCCACTGCACAAGGCCATTTCTGCACTCGCATCATTGGTTCCAGTGCTTCACATACCCAACTGAATTTCTGATATCTACCTGATCCCTGCAGAAGACTGTTAACCCGGGGTGCTGAATCTCTTGAAATGGAAGGGAGCTCAGCAGACAGCATGGGGAAGTTCCTTTCTTCTTGGGTGACAGCAGATGTGGCCACAGGCCCTTGTTTAGCCGTGTCACTGTGGTGGTTTGTGCAGAGCTTTGAAGTTCTGGGCAGGAAGAATTATCTCCTCAGCACTGCCAAGTGTGTGGAGACTTGTGCTGTGACAACCACTGTGTGACCTCTGAGCAGCTCATTAGATGTGTTTGTCTGCTCTGTTGGTTGAAGCCCAGTGGTTCATTTCTCTGTCTCTTTGATCCTTTCTCTGTTTTAATTAAGGCTTCTTTTCGATTTGACCTTCTGCAATGCAATGCTGTAGCATAATTGAGGCTGAATGGAACCTCTAATTATGGCGAGTCTGTTCTGTCAGGCTGGACAGATGAACTAACTCTTCATCTTGGCATTTATTGTAACTGACAGAGTCCTGACTGCTCCTCATGTCCCCTCCGTGAGACAGGCCGCCTGGATATCCGAGTGTCTCACAAGGCAGGGTGAAAATGTGTGGCTCCTGCAATTTAAAAAAAAAATAATAAAAAAAGCCTTTGTTATTCAGGAAACATTTCTTGGAAAGCAAAAGATGGTAATAGCTTGCCGATTGAAGAAGATGGAAAATAAATAACATAACTCTGCAAGTCTGCATTGATTTATCGCCTTTTTTGTATTTCTTCACAAACCTAAGAGAGGTGATTTTTTAGGAATAAAGGTTGGGTTTAAATCTTTGGATCTTGTTACTGGTTTAGTCACTGGACTGCATGTATGGAGACTGGGTCCGGTGCTGTAAACTTTGGGCTTGTGAGACTGCTCTCTTAAAGACAGTCCTGATGGCCCCTGGGGCTGCAGAGCACAGAGCGTGTGGGACACTCGTCTACATCCCCACTGCTTGAGCATGAGGCTCCTTGTCCAGAGCTCTCGACTCTGAGGGAGGTGCTGGTGTGGATTTGCTTGCAGGGACGTGAGGATTTGATGGGATGTAAAAACCCCTGTTAAGGTGTGCAAATATGCTGTGCTCTATCTGAGCCAAAGACTTCCCTGCAATGAGGACGGCTTGCCCGCCTGCTGGTGCAGCTGCTGCTGCACCCAAGCTTGTGCAGCAGACGTGCCCAACATAAGAGTTGCCGTAGGATTTCCCTTAGCTGCCATTTCCACTGAAACTGCTTGTTTTAGTTTCTCCCTGGTGGGCCCCACAGGCGGGAAATCAGCGTATTGCATGGAGCGCAACCAGGAATCCCAGCCCTTGGAGGGAAGGGGAAGCACCTTAATGTGAAGTCCTTAATCCTTAATCCTGACAGTTCAGAGGGGATCCGCAGAAACACTGAAGAGACTTAAGGAAAAACATGGTACTTCGGTCAACAAAATTTTTCAATTCAAGTCAGAGATCCAAAGCAAAAATTTTATTTTCACCTTTTCACCACAAGAGCTGGAAACCACAGCAAGATTTCTGTTCTACTATTGAATATTTCGATTTTCCCTCAACAAATCCCAGCCAACATAACCAAATATTCCTGTCCACCTCTGACTATCAGTAAATTTGTCTTCTCTGTGAGCATCAGCATGCAAGATCAGTATTTTTCATGAAATTTCCTTAGCCGGAGCCAGCATGAACCAATACCCCCGCAATGTTCAAGTCCTGCTATTCCAAGTATTCAGTCTTGCTAACAGAGCTGGCTGTGTCTGCTGGTTTGAGCTCCTCGTTAAGCAGCTCAGAGTCTTAGATCCAGAAGTCCTGGGTCTGATCCTCGCAGACAACCAGCCAGAGGCTCTTATTTCCAATACCGCATACCCTTCTCTGCTGAGGATTAGAAAGTACTGGATTATCTGATTATCACAACTGGCAGAAAACTCTGTGTCCTGATTCTTGCAGGGTGAAGCTGAGACCATAGAAGGGTGCTTCATCTGTTCCCCACTGGTGACAGGAAGGACTCTGAAACTCCAAGTGCCCACACCACTGAGGTAAGTAACTGATTTCATCTTATTTTATGGTTTGAAATGACAAACGGTACCGAGAGGTCTCTGCTGCTGTGGCTCTGCTGTGCAAGGGAAGACTGGATAGTGAGAGTTAGGGCAGGAAGGACACCTTGCTTGAGATGCAGTGAGTTCCATTCTGGATTCGGGCTTTGCTGTTGAGCCTGCTGAAAGGGGGCTTGTACTGCTCTGGGGTGAGTGTTGGCAGAGCCAAAGTCTGATGGACAGGCTGAGAACCACATTCCCTTATGGACTGGAGACTGACAAAGTTAGCGTACCTTAATCAAGCCTTGATGGGCAGATCTGTGGTCTTTTTGGACCTAGAGGGGATTCAGCACATTCTAATTTCTGATTAATTGTGTGTTTGCAACGTGTCGCAATGGCAGGTGGTTATGCCCTTGACGTCTGGGCAGTTTCAGGGGTAGACTGTGGTGTTGACTCTCCCCACGTGTGCTCCAGATAACCAAGTCAGCAGTATCCACCAGGAAGGATCCCTGCGAGGTGCCAGCCCTGTTTTGCGTCGTGTCCACGGTGGAGTTGGCTGAGAAGCAATGGCTTGGAACAGCGCTCGGGCAGTTTGGGTTGTGTTCCCTTGCGAACAGGAAGGGCACTTGTCCCAGCACAGTCAGATTGTGTCCTGGACCTTCCCCGCTGCACAGCTGGGTGACAGGCTGAACCAAGGGCCCCTGCTGGAACAAGAGCTACCTGTGGAGTTTGGGGGTGACTCTGTGCCCTACATATTGGGAAATGCTGGTCCAGGGATCCTTGTTGACTGCTGTTCAGTCCTGAGCTGGAACTCCAGGTGAATAAAGCATGGAGATGAGTGAAGATTCCAGGACTGGATAGAAGGTATTAGACTGTGCACAACGCCTGATATGATATGAACGTGGAGCAGTGTAAGGTTTTCAACCATGTTTTTTTCCCTTCCAGTTCCCAGACAGGTGAATGAGAGCAGGTCCTGAGTGCTAATTCCGCTGTGTTCATGGTCATGGTGTGAGATATTTGTTTAACTGGTATTGTGGTTGAGCTGTTCCCTTGGGAACTTAAGGAGGAAAGAGACAAAAATATACGTGACCAGGTGAAGCCACTTACTTGGTAGGAGCTGTGTTGTTAGTTGCTGCACCTCAGCAGATGCCGTGTTCAGTAAATACAGGTCTGTGAGATTTATACTTCTCATCATATTTGGAAACCTTATCCATGAAACTCCATCATAACAGAGCAGTAAAGTTTCCAGTTTCCTTTGAACTTTTTCAAGTACAGATTAGGAAATTGAAGGAGAATAGGAATTTGGGTTTGTTTATGCTATATCTAAAAACAATTTTCACTTCTAGTTTAGTGTCCCATCTTTTAGCAGCAATGAAAATATCTTTACATGAAGTAGGGATGAAAAATTCTGATGTGGCTGAGCAAATGTGCTGGCTAAAACCCTTCTTCATGAATAACAGAAATACTCTGCCCTAATTCCATAGATCAGGATTTAACTTACCCAGGGAAATTATAGGATTCAGCAGCAGGGAAGAAATACTTTATTTTTGAATGATATTTTCCAAAAGAACACTGCCAGCAGGTTTTTAAAGTTTTCTTTCGGCCATCAGCATGTTGAAAACTGCTGTAAATACTGTATGTACTGTAAACCAAGGACCCTTCTCTTCATGTATGGCATTTATCATAGTTAGGTATCACTGAGTTGTCCCCTAACAGGAGGAAGGTGTCTTGTAGCCTGTGTGCCAGGGCTACAGGGCTTGAAGTGTGGCAGCTCTTCCTTTTCACAGACTTCTGAACTCTTAAACTCCACTGGTTGATTCTTCTCTTTTTCGTTTTTCATTTTTCTTTCTTTCCCTCAAGTTATTTGGAGCTCACTGAATCCAGAGTGGGGTGTGAAACTACCATTTTCTCATGCAGTACTGAATAGGCTGTGAAAATACCTGTTCTTCAGGGCGTTCAAGAAGGACATTGAAGGTAGCTTTGGAGAGCGGGGAAGATTGCTGAAAATGTCCATAATTCCAGCAACGCAGTCAGGGTGGCAGAAACACCTGCTATTGGGTTGTCCTCTGCAAGGTGGAAGTGTCCCACAGTGAGAGGACGTAGAGGATATAGCCAGGGTTTAGTAGCTCTGTGGAGACTGGATGGCTGAAATTTTGTTTCTGTCTTCTTAGAAGCGGCCAGTGTCGCTGAGTGCTGTCACTGGGTCTAATCACAAATGAACTCAGACTTTAATCACTCGTTCAGGTCATTTATCAGCCATGACCATTGCTGTCCCTCCAGGATTAGGACAGCGCTCCGTGCCCCAGTAAGCTGCAGTCTGGTGGTGACCTTCTTAGCATCTCCGTGGCCAAGGAAGGAAACGATGTAAGAGGTTTCCTGATTTAGAAAAGACGGTGCAGGTCAAAGGAAGTTGCAGGTGTCAGCGCTGAGAGGAGCCACGGGAGAGGCATCGGTGGGGCAGATAGGGTCATACTTGATGTGACAGAGGTAGCAAGATATAAACATTTCCCTGATAGAGTTGCATGGTCTAGCCTAAAAAATCTTAACTGTAAGGACCGAAATATGCTCCTTGCCTGTGTTTTTGCCAAGGAAACAAATGTGCAGTAGGGTAACAGACGCACATGGAGCGACTGTGAAGCTGTAATTCTGTCCAGGGCCCTACAGGTGTCACAAACCATGAGAAAACAACTCCAGCACTTTAGGAACAGAAGTATCGTGCAAAATCTCGAGAGCAAATTTAGCCTAAGGTTGGCTTCTGGAGCTGTTATTTATAACACACGTGTTGCAACCCTGATGCAATGGTGGGTGAGCACACTGTACGGGAACCTTTGAGGCCTTTGAGGGTTGTTGTTTGCAGTGTAGTTTTATTTCTCTGTAGGCAATTACAATCAAATGGAGGTGATTTCCACAATGTGGATACTACTGTGTACACACACAGGTTCTTTCTATAATTTAAGGAAATGACTGCAGTTGGTTACCTCCTCAGCCATGTCACCTCGTAGCATGGGGGTGGAGGAGGCGCTGTAGGATGGATATTCGAGCAGTTCGGAGCAGGCAGCAGCGGGTTGACGTGCCTGGCGCGCTGCAGGAGCTCAGCGCTATCGCTGCCATCTCTGTGCGGAGCCAGCAGCAGGACAGGCTGCCAGTGCTCGCAGCGGAGGTGCAGAATTCACAGCATGGCATTTCTTCACAGCATGCACTCTGTGGGTGGCCCTGCTGGGACACGCATGCTCCCATGCTTGAGACACAAACTGTTACATCTGGGTAAAATACAGGACAAAGAAACACCATGCAAATCCCCATCTGCCCTGTAAAAACAGAGGATAACGAGTGACAACTCCTGGTTGTTGTAGCAAGGGCAGCCTTAGACCACCCCGACTGGGGACGTCTCGTTCCTTCCTCGCACGCACTGGCCGTCCCGGCTGGTCTCCAGCGCTTACGTGCCGTTCGGCTGTGGGCTTGCTTGGTGAGGTACCCTGTGAAATGAGAACACGATTAACATTTTAGCACTGAAAGACTTCTGCTTAAGCTCGTGTCTTCTATCCCCTCTCATTATTTATATTCCCCCAGTCCGGATTTGCAGCTGGCTTGCAGGAGGTGTCATTCTAAGTACGGATGATTCTGGTGAGACAGTATAGGAAATTTAAACACAGATAATGTGAGTGATGACAGCAGGGTAGAGGTGATCTGAGGAGGTGATTTGAGAGATTTGTGCCAACTCCTGCACATTCCTCTCACCATGTTTGTAAGAAACATGCTCCTCAGACCTACTCTGTGCAAGGGACTCCATCCCTTTCCAAGGGCTTTCCAAAGTGAGTCTCAAAATAAGTGGCTTTGGCCTTTTTCCCTTTTTTCTTCCTTCTTTGCTAGTTTCTGCAGGATATAAACATACATGTTTCATTCCAGCCCCTCAAACTACAGGGAGATGTAGAGAGACCCCGTCACGGTCAACAGTGGGTTACTTTTCAGTGCCTCCAATTTCAGCCTTGGTGTCCAGCCAGCAACTCCTGTAAGCCCCAGGAATGAGTCCTAATGAGCCCCCAGGTTGACTCTTTCACATGTTTTGGCCTGTTCTCGTGAACCGTGTGTGGATCAAGGGGGTGCAGGGAGGCAGCTGGAACTGCGGAGAGCAGCAAAAAATTCCCTGGAAAGCTGAAGCCCCCTAGTCTTTATCTGCAATAAATGAATGTGGAGGCCCAGAGTCTTTGAGCAGACTCTCTGGAGGAATTGCCCATGTATGGAAATATTGTAATGAAGAGGGCAGGATTGTTTGTCAGGAGCACGTTCCCATAGAGCTGGTTTGTCCGGGATGTTTTTCTTTCTTGCACGGGTTTTGCTGCTTCAGCTGCCCCAGGCTGGTGCTGATGAGCTCAGAGCAGCTAGGAGCTCCTGTGCCGAAACGCACATGCTGTAAGTGGAGAAGGGGCTTGTTCTCGGAACCAAACCCACCTATGAGTTTTTTGTTTGCCCGGAAAGCAGAGTGTGGGTAAGTAGTTTTGCTGGAGGATGATCGGGAGTCGCTCAGAACACGACAAGCGCAAGGAGCGCTGCCTGCAGCTCGGCCCTGGCTCGCTCGGATGCCGTCTGGGGGGAGTTGAGCGCGCCCTCTGCTCCCACAGTTATTCTGCCTATGCAGGGCTGAGCTCAGCGGCCCGCGAGCAGGAACCCAGGCAGTTCCGCTCAGGGATCACGTTGTCCCGTGAGAGCCAAGTCCGCGTCGAGCTGCTGCTGCTGGTGCCAGCGCCGTGCGGAGGTGGCCAAGGCCCCGGCAGCGGCGCTGTGAGTGCGGAGCACTGACCTTCCCGGGCAGCCGCTTTCCTGCTCCGCCAGGGAATGCTCAGGGCGCATTCATGGGGGTGAGCAGAGGAAGGTGCCAATTAACCCTCATTAAATATCCTCAGTGGATATTTAATTTCCTATTTAATAGGAAATTTCCTATTTAGTTTAATATCCTAAGAGGATATTAACCCTAACCCTAATCCTAGATATCCTCATGAAAGATATTTAATGAGCTCAATCCACCAGTTTGAGGTGGTTGCCTGCCTGGCCAGAGTTAAAAATATCGCAAGGAACCCAACACCAACCTGCCATGTCCAAGGGGGTCTGCAGAAGAGCATTGCACGAATCTACATAGCACAGATAAATAATCCCACACACTGTACCTGCTTTGAGCTTGGACCCTGGTAAACCAAAGCACTTGAGCATGTGTCTGTTTTAAACTTCACAAATTCAGTCAAAACTCTTATGCTCCCAGTCAGCCATGGGTTAACATTCCTTCCCGAGCCAACAACTGAGCTCTGAGCTTCTTCCCTGTGATCAGCCAAAACGTTGAATCTTTGGAGAGCTTAGTAAGTGATTCATAATGAGCATCGTATCTGAGAACTGTTCTCTGCAAATCTTGATCTTATCAAAATAGCATGTCAGTTTAAATTATCTGATTTGAGGGGTCTGTTTTTTAATTCCTGGATATGCGTTTAGAAATTATCTCTTTTTCTCAGGCTTCTCATTGCTTGAAGGTTAATTCAGATTACAGTGCTTGAATTGAAAATGTAAAAGCTTTTCTGCAAATCGCTGCATGTGTAAGCACCAGCTGACAGATGATCACACGAGTCATTTCTGCTTATAGGGGTGAAGATAACACCCATGCTCAAGCTGCAGGTGCAGGTGTTTGCAGAATGAAACCTGGAAGAATATTTTCTGAAGGAAAACTTAATTTCTGCTGGTAGGATGCATTCCCAGTGCCTGCCAGTGAAGTATTTGCGCAGTATTGGAAGGAAAGATAAGGGACAGAATTTGATGGTAGACGAGGATAGGCTCAAGGGTCTGTCATAAGGTTAATGTTCTCCACCATATTTTTCCCAGATTCCCTGCCAAGTCAGTCAAGCTTCAGTCATCAAATGTGTCCAAGCAGCTTTGCAGATCTGGGTCTGAGTTTGTCAGTTCTCAGACTTCAAAAGGGATGATGTTGCTGCCACTTTTAACTGGTGACGTGGATCCGAAAACATTAGTCCATGATGGGCACAGGTACTTGAGACAAGTAAGAACCTCGCTGCTCACTCCCTGTGTCCTCTTCTGACCACAGAACCATTTTTCAGCTGCTCTTGTGACTCTCAGGGCTGGAAAGTGCATCAGAAAGCAGAAAGAAGGGGATGCCTCAAGATGAAAGTTTGAAAATAAATCTCGCTGTACACATTTGTTTTATTGGCTTCCCTCTGAGAGGCTGCATTGGCATGTGCTTGATGGGATATGATGGAGCTGACCTTGTCAGCTGCATCCAATATGACGTGTGAGTGTGGGTTTTTTTTAAGGAGAGAAGTAAGAGTTAGCAAGAAATGCAGAAAGGACAAGCAGGCAGATGGCCGCATTGCTTCATCAGTAAAAACCCAGGTCTTAGGTTTTCCTCCAGCTCGTTTGAACTGAAGGTTTCAGGGGATTAGCCAGGATGATGCCTATGTTAATATTCTCCTGCTCTCACCTTTCAGTGTTATGAACGATTCCTCCATCAACCACTGACCTTTCAGATGTTGTGATGGCATAAGGAGGTGGTACTGGTATAAGGGACCTGGTGCTACCTACACATTTTAACTGGGTTCTTCCCTCTTGTGTATCCTAACACAGTCTGGGCTTATACCTCTCAGTTTACGATGAGAAGTGTGAGGCAGATGTTTTTTTCTCTTCTAAAATCCTATCTTTTTGTTTTCATCCTGTGGGTGAAATTTGTACAAACAAGAGAGTCAGAGCATCAGTAAGGGTGACCTGAGGACGTGTTGTACCTTGGAGGGCTGATCGGGGTCTCCTGTGTTCCTCTGGCTGGTGGACTCAGGAGGGACAAGTTCTCCATCACCCCTTCAGAGGAGAGGACAGACAAGGAACAGGCAGCAGGTAGTAGGGGCCGTGGCAGCCTCGGTGTTCTGCTTGCCCAGGGCTTTTTTGCCTGCTGGGGGAGAGCTCTGCAATCAAACTGACTCTGTGCTTTTCCATTGCTCCCTACAGTCTTGTCAAGGTTCACCAGAAGCATCAGGCAGCTGTGAGAACTTGTCCCTGCCTCCCGCTGAACCTCCTGGCGGTTATCCCGTCCTTCAAATTCACGTTGTCTCATTTTCCTTGTTATGTTCTCTCGCTGCCAACCGGGACGAAGCTTTAGCACGTGCCTGTGCTTGTGTCCAGCACAAAGTGAGTCTGCTTCCTCCTCGGGATTCCCTCAGCCGTGGTAGCAAACGTATCAGGAAGGGCTTAGCTGGGAGAAGTTGGTGGTGACCCTGGGGGAGGTTTATCCTCTCCGAGATGCCTACATTTATCAGTCATGTCCTCAGCAGTGCTTGCAGGGCAGTGGGTGCCAGTGATCGTTTCTGCATCTTCGGAGGGCTTGAATGTCCCTTCTTCCAGCATGGGCAGAGCAGCTGCAGGGGCCAGGAGTGACAGCTGGGCTCCACGGTGCCCACCTTACTGCTTGGTGGATTTGTGAATTATATTCAGATTTCTGCCAGTGGGGCAGGAAACGGGAAATTCTAAATCTCTCACAGGACTCCTGTTGAATAGCAGATTCTGTGCATCACCGCAGAGCCAGGTGCCCGTGCTGGGCTGTGAAAGATGACCCGGGTGGTGGTAAACCATCAATCCCCCAGTATGGCAAAGGCTTTTGGTCATCTACCCATGCCCAAGTGCAGCAGAACGTGATGGCCTCTTATCCGTCTTGTGCGCCAAAAGATCCACAGAACCTCAGCAGCAGCATCCAGGAGGGGCAATATAAATAGGAAATAACTCCAGGGTTGTGATTGCAGCCTGAATTTGTGAACTTTAAATGTACACAGTGAGGACAGGCAGTCTCAGAGGAGGCAATGGGACCTGGGCCCATCACAGATCTGGGACCTGGGTCTGTCGCCAGCTCTCTACGTGATTGTGCCCAGCTCAGCACCACACTGGCACGTACCTGTGCCTGAATTCCTGCTTGGTTAGCTTGAGTCCTAATTCCTCTGTGCCTGTGTTCCGATACCAAAAAAAAAAAAAAAAAAAAAAAAGAGGGTGAAAATAAACCCTTTGCCTTGTTGTGCTTAGCCTTGTTTTATTGGAGTTCTGAGACAGGCTGTTCGTTTCAAAGGGTGGTGATTAAAAGGCAGATGAGGTCCAAATGAGATCCAACACTTCTTTTTCATCTGTGACTTGAAGAGACTGCAAAAATTAATGTAAGTATTCCCCCTACACACGCATCCCCTAACCCTCTAGGGCTTTTCTAAAAATTGCATCCCTGCCCCTCATGAACATTCCTGAAGGAGGAAGGCAGTGCATGGACTACAGCTCCATTAACAGCCCTCCAATAAAGCACTGATTTCGGGAGTCCTCATGATGAGTTGTGACAGTTCTCAAAGGATGTTGTGAGAAACCAGGAAGCCTCCTGTGCTCTTGGCAGCCCTGTAAGTGCACCAGCAGCCAGGGCCAAAGAGATAGGGACTTTGGAAGAAGGAGGAGGAGGGCAGCAGCCAGTCCCATTCGGTCTGAGCTGGAGACACGTCCCAAATTGCAAACAGAAAATCTGCCAAGGCAAAACTCCTGGCCTTGGGGTACTTTCATCCTGCTCATTGCAAAGCAAATGAGGTTCTTGTTATCCCTTCTGGCAAACAGTGACAAGTCCTGTGAAAGCCACCACTGCCTCCCTGTCCCTTCCCTGCCTGTCCCTGCAGGCAGCACCCGTTTTCCCCTGTTTTCCATCAGGGTTCACAGCCATGTGGAAGGTGGCAGCTTGCGGGTGCAGGAGGGGAGTTTCTCCCGTGATGAACTTGGCTGCCAAAGGGGCTGTCGCGTGGCACGGCCACGCTGGTGTCCCCCTCCCAGCAATACTTCGTCTTCAGGTGAGGGGCTTGCTGGCTTCTGCAGTGCTCCTGTGCTTTCCTGTTCTTGCAAACACCTGCCTTGCTTATCTGGCTCTCACAAGCATTCACAGGCCCTCCAGCCGCTACCTTGGCTCCTATTGCACTTTCAAAACCTCTTCATTCCCTCTCTAATCTTTCCGCGAGCACCCATGCTTTATGCCTTGGTTATGCCTCCCTTACTTTTAATTAATTTTTCACACTGCCTTGCTCGTCCCTGTTGCCCTCTTTAAATTATTGCTCACTAGCCATCATAACCCTTGGGCAAGCCCTTAATTTATCTCCTCCTGCTTCACATTGCCCCACTCTGTCCTTTCCCTGTATTGATTTATCCAGCCTATGTTTGTCCTGTGCTCGCCAGCGTCATAGCCTCCTTTTCCCTCTCCCTTAAAACTGATCTGCTGGATTTATCCCCCGGCATTGGTGACCTTGCTTCCTTGCAATTACTGGCCCGAGTGGGCTGAGCTTGTGTTGGTTGGGTCCCCGCATGGCTCTCTCTCATGTTTCCTTCTCAAAATTAGTGATGGGTGTTCTCATCAAAGCTGCCCTAAGGAGAAAAGGAGCTTTAGCCCATGAGCAACTTGCACGTTGAGGAGGGTTGTGGCGGGAGGCCTACCCAGGGGCTCCGTAGGGTCCCTACTGACTTGCCCACAGCCAAGTAGCTGCTCCAGGAATAGGGAGATGGATTCATTTGGACAATGGATTCATGTAGACAGTGGATTTATTTGGATGGACTTCCTTGGGTGTCAACACTGTCTGGGGGAGAACTTTTGCTTTGACCAATTCTTCACTGCTTCTACTTCCCCAGCAGTTATTGTATCCAGATGTTCCAGCTCTGGAGAAACCTTGGTTGCCTGTAGCCCAACCCTCTTTCTGGTTTGGGGCTATTTCAGCACTTCAGCATTAAACGAGCAGGATATTGTGGGAGGGGAGAGCATGTGAGTGCCTCCCATTTTGTCTCTGCAGCTGCCCCACTGCTGGTCGCAGCATAATGCACAAGAACCCAGTGTCCATCAGCGCACACAGAGAGGAAACCTTTAGCTTTGGTCTGTGGTCATGAAAAATTGAATGCTCTTATTTATGATCCGTAAATAAATGGTCCATTTACTTATAGACCAGTTCCTGCCATTACCATGATGGATTCGGAAAATGCATTACTGCAGATGCCCAGGTTGTTTAGTTATTTGTAAATGTGTGATCTGCAGCCTGAGCACGAGCCGGGGAGGGGGTTTCTGGTAGGAACCATTTCGTTTAGAAAGCGCCTGGCAGGGCAAGACCAGAGCTGCATTACCTGCATGCCAGCCCTCACGTAGGTAATAAAACAAGCAAAATGAGACTCCCAGCTACACAGCCATGCCTGACCTTGGCTGAGATGTGGACTGCGGCGGCCAGCAATGCTGTTCAGCGAGACTCGGGAAGGAATATAGTGGCATGGGGAGGATGCAGCCACCTACAGCCATCAGTTTAACGCTTTTTTTCCCATCCCAGCTCAGCTCAGGTGTGGTTTAAATACACCATGATAATGACTTCTGAAGGACCAGAAAAAAAAATGCATTAGAACTATATGAAAGTTGGTTAGAGATTGCAAAATAGAAGCAAGCAATGAGGAATGTTTTCCTGCTAGCCTCAGATGAATGGCATCTTTGGAGAAGCTGATCCGAGGATTGTAATAGCTAGAAATCCGGGCAAAAACAAGCCAGAGTCATGCTATTGGCACGGGAAAAAATGAGCTCCCTTGTAGAATAGGCAGAAATCAGTCACTTGAAATTGTAAGTTATGTGCCCTCAGGTCCCTGAACTCTCTACCCTTGGAAATCAGTGGAAACCAGGACATGTGGATCAGACGCACGTTCGTACCCGCAGCACTGTGTCAGCAGGACATCATGTAGCAGATGCGGCAGCCGTGGCCGCGGTGGCAGGAGGACGTGTTGGTGCTGCTGGGAGCCAGGAGCGGGTCCAGCTCCGCAGCTCCAGCCCCTCGACTGCCAGGCTGGTAACAGGCGATGTCAGGGGCATGAAGCGCCTCTGAAAGGCATCAGCATTACGCTCTAGTCTGTGTTTAGATTGCACAGCAGCAGTAATGACACATGTTTTTTTTACCTGCTCATGTTTTGTTTAGACTTAAGGCTGCTCAAAAGATCTCAGGTAGGCATCAATCCCCACTGGCATGTCTGAGCCCCAGAACATATATCATACATACATGTTGTTGCCTATCTGGCGACCAACAGACCTGCCCCAGCTCGGTGAGAATGGGAATATGTCTGAGGAGGATCCAGCGGGTCCCCCAGAGCTCTCTCCCCGTAGAGACTACTTGAATATTATTGATTTGATTGGTTGTAAATACTTACAATTCTGCAATTGCTTAATGTCATTGATTCATGTGTCACTAGACCATTAAAATAGCCCATCTGGGCTCAAGGTGGAGCTCGCTGAGGTTTGTATCGTTTGTGTTGTTCTCCAGGTGGAATTCAGGAGAGGTTTGTTTTAACGGGCCCTACAAGTGACAGTTTGGCTGTTGCGTGTGGCAACCCCTCCTCGCTCTGCCGTAGTCTGAACTTGGACACGGCACTTCCCTGCTGAGCTCCTTTATGGTCTCTTTTACTCTTACAGATTTTTTGGTGCTGCCAATTTTCCGTTCTCCCTTCTCCCTCAAACTGGAAATTGCAGATGGGAATCACACTATAAACTCCGGAGACAGGTCATTTTCTCCATGTTTTCAGGGACAAAGCCATAGAAGTCAGTAAAATTCTGACCTTCTCAAATTAATATTCTTTCCCTGTCCATCTTATGGCAGTTTTTATGGCCATATGGAAAAATTTCTGCTGTCTTGGTAGCTTTATTTCTACAGATGCGTGAATACTCCTCTTTGAATGTAGGAAGGGAATTCACCCTCACCTGATCAATGCAATGAAGAGGACAACTGCTTTTGTGGTTGCGGGTTGGGCTTGAACACTGAAAATCAGAAAACCACGCCATGCTCCTAGTACTAGAAGAAGGACTTCTGCTGTGTTTTTTGACAAGTTTGTTTCCCCTCCCAAGGAAGGATGTGTAAGGGATTGGATAATTTATCTTTCATATGAATTGAAGCTTACCGGGCCTATTTTCAGGATTCTCCAGATCTGTCCACAGGTGTCGGCACAGTTCAGTAAATCGCCTTTCCCAAATAAGTGACATTTCTTCTTGTCCCAGTAGTTTCTCTACAAATACAGATCCAAAAAAAATCCCAATATCTGCATTTGCAGGGGGAAGAAACTGTATTTGAGCTTTTCCCTGACATGTTATAAACAAAACGGACAATTAAAGGATACAGTAAGTCAAAGGTGTCCTGAAATTCAGAACACACACAGATGCTGCTTTATGGCACATAAAACCAACAGTATTGGAAAAGCACCTCATATTACCTTGTATTTTGAAGATAAAGTGTTTAGCGACATGGAGAACTTATGGAGGAGCAGGTGATTCTTTCAGGGAGTACAGTACACTCTTGTTTGTCCACAGCAGAGTGTGAATGATGCTCCTGGAGCCGTGAGGCTCCGCACAGGGCAGAGGGTGCATCAAGGGGTGAGGAAAAACCCTTCAGCCTGAGGAAAGAGCAGACTGCAGGGGCTCGGGGCTGTGAGATGAGCCGGGAAGTCCTGGTAATGCCTCCTGTGTATTCTGCATTTTGCAGTGGTAAAGGAGGGAATTACGGGTTACACAGAATGTAGCAACACGTGCAGAAACCATTAGAAAGATCTGCTGAGTAAATTTAAACGTGAGTTCTTCCCTCATGCTTGGCTTTGGGAGTCTGCAATGGGTCTTTCTGCAAATAGTCCTTTTTGTACATGTGTAGGGGGAAGTGATTTCAGTGATCACCACCGGGCCCCTGTGGCTGCTCAGCCTGTACAGCCTGGGCAGGACACAGAGCTTGCAAACCCGAGTGCTGCCATTCCTGCTGCCCTGAAAAGGATTTGCCAACCTGTGGGTTACGAAAAGTGCCCTATCTTGTGTAAAAAGGAGCCTGCTTTAATGTTTGACCACTGTGGTTTTTCAAATCAAGCTCAGCCTGCATTACTAGCTCTTTTGCGATTGCCTGCTTAATTTTCTTAAGAATATTACTGATTTTGCACTGCAGTCACAGATTGTGAACATGAGATTCTTGTGATTATGGTTAAGTCCATGGTAAATGTTTTAATCAGAGAAGGAGGCTAATCTTCTGTCTACTCAAGTATGTGACATGGGACTTTTTATTCCGATCAACATTTGCCTAAATTAATTTCAGAGCCTGGGGTCAGAGGTCTGCCTGACTGTTCAGAGGATGCTGGAATAATCTGTGGCAGGAGCCCAAGTATTAGGGCCATCTGTCTGCTCTTAGTGGGCCTCAGAAATACAACTGTGTAGCACAGCTTTTATTGCTTTGGAAAAATCAGGAAAACAAACTTCAGTCCTAGCTTCACCCCAAGTGATCGTGAAGATGTATGAACAGGTTTGGACAATGAACGCTGCAGAGTAAGTCCGGATGAGTTGTTCAGCCTGCCCCATTTTGAGCCATTCGGTGCAGTTCGAAATCGTAGGCCCTGAGCTGAGGGAAGCATTCCCCTGCCTTAGGAGCTGCAAAGCCTCAGACTGCCCGATGGTACCGATCTGAGAGGGAGACGTGCGAAGCTGCCTGGAGCTGCAGGACCCTCCTCGCCGGCCCCTCCCGCGGTGCTGCCACCTGGCAACAGTTCGCTCCATCGCGCCGACGCTGACCACCTCAGGATGCTGGGTCCCACAGTGCACGGCTTGTGGTCCCAGGGGTTGGGGCTGCCGTCTGGAAGCATTTTGCTGCGTTGGTGCCAACGCTGAGCACCTCAGGATGCCGGATCCCATAGTGGATGGCTTGTGGTCCCAGGGGTTGGGGCTGCCGGCTGGGAGCTACCAGCGGATCAGTCCCTTCCTAAATCGCCGAAGGAGGAGAGGGTCTTTCCTGTCTACCGTGCCAGTGCTGGCACTTAAATTACTAAGAGAAAGGGACCGGAGATGTAGCGCCTATCTCTGCTCCTTCCTGTGCACTCCGGCAGTTCAGAGGGACTTACACGCCTGCACATGCTGCAGAAGCAGCGATGGAGCCGTCAGGGAGCAGAGGCAGTCTGATGGCTAATGGCAAGGTCCTCCCATCCTGAAAGCCTCAGCCAGGCCCGGGAATTGGCAGTGAGGCTGGAGTAATGCGTGAGGTCCACAGTCATGACATGGCACCATCTCTGTGCTGTGGCAACAAGATGCGTCTCATCTGGTCACTGTGACATCTCATGGGTTCTCCCTTCCTTGGTGCCTGGGAGCTGCCTGGGCTCCCCTCACTCACAGCCATATTTCTGCTGTGCCCCTATGGCTCTGGGTCTGTGCTTCCATCCTCCATAGCATCTGTGCCCACAAGTGTAACGCCCGGCCTGCTTCATTTATGCAGCCAAGGCTCCTTCTTAGGCACTTGCATTGCCGAAGGAGGGAGAAGCTCTGTCTGCATTCAGCTGACTTGTACTTTCTTCTTAAGCCTTGATGTTAATATCAAACTTATAAAGTTGCAAGGTATTAGGTTTTTACAGAGGCTTTGCTCTTTGTCTGTGTGACGGGGAGGCTGACGGCAGTCTTACTGCTGCAGAAGGTGTGCTGCCAAGCCATATAATGCTGTATTAGCACTCCAGTGTCAGCAGTGTCCCTCCAACACAGAGCCTTGGGAAGACGAGCGCTTTGCCTTTATTTCTGGGCACGTGTGTGCGCATGCTGCTTTTCTGGCTTCACATTTGAATTTGCAAAGCACCTGTCACATCAATAATACCTCCTATGGATTTGGGTATTAATGTGAAAGAAAATGTGTAACGTCCCTTCTCTGAAGACGTCAGGTTGCAAGGCAGCTGTGGCGGTGCAGGGGGAGGCTTCAGCAGTGAGGCACAGCCTGGGTGACTATTAGAAGCTCCACTTTGGCCATTTTTGTAGATTCAGGGACACTTGATTCAGAGCCCCTTCTACTGAAGAGGACTTTTTTTTTCCTCCACCCTCTTCCATATTCCCCATGCACATTCCTCTTTCCCTCACTTTGTGCTGGACTAGGCTGTGTATATGGCAGGAGCCAGCACGGTCAGGCGCACTGACCATCTTGTACCCCGGCACCGGATCCTGCGGGCTCTGTGCCCCAATATCTGCTTTCTTCTGGGCTGCTTTTATTTTTCAGTTCTAAAAATAAGCGAGCATGATAGACAGAGCACAGAACCTGCAGTCTGTAAAGTGGAAGTGTTTGTATTTCCAAAGACTGCTCTGCATTCCTGGGAGTGGGGGCTCCAGCTGCATTGAACCCAACACGCCTCACTGGGAGACATGCTCCATTTGGCACCCCAAAATGCAAAGACTCTCAGGCAAAACCTACATTTTCTTATATGATAACAATTTTAAAAGATTATTTTCTTATTTTCTCCCTAAAATTCTGTGTTGGGAACAGATGGGATTTTTTCTCTGTGTTCCAAACTCAGCCTCATTCAAGGCAAGCACTGCTCATCCTACTAAGATTCCTTGTACCTTCTCCCCTGACCACATTCATCACTTGTCTCACAGCAGCTAAAGCCCAAAACACAGGATTAAAGACTGGAGAGACAGAGGTATGTGCTTCCCCGGAAAACATGCTTGCTGCATTTAGTATGGTGTTAACAGTTGGAGCGAAGTGTACAATTTGCATATATAAATATACAACGTGTTATATGAAGCAAGTTCTAGATTACCACCCTAATTGCCTTTTTTTTTATATACATATATATTTTAGTATTGACTCCAAAATTACGAAACTGAGTTGCAAGTGTTATGGAATATAAAAAAGGAAGACTCTTTATTGACATTTTGGGATTACAAATTACATTTGTCATGAAGAATGAGAAACTGGCTGTTTAATTGGTTGCAAGTTGCAATTTGTGTGCACATAGGTAAGAAAAGCACAGCTATCTGGGGGATTGTTAAAGATCACTTTTCTTTGAGTCAGCAAAGAGTTCATTGCTGGGAAGGAACAGATCTATATTCTATAAAACTTGCAACTAACAGGTATTTCAGTCCAAGGGATTACTCGCTACAGGATGGGAGACGCTGGCTCGGACAGGAGTGGCCGAAGAGAGAAGGATGGAGCATTTGAGGTTTCCAACCTCAAGCAGCAGCTCTGATGCACAGCAGAGGGAGTGGAGGGGAGACCTGACACGACTGCCTCTTCCTGACCAAATCCCTGGAAAAATACCCCTGAAAGCTTGTTAGTGGAGAAACATTCATTAACACCATTAATTAGAAGTGAAGCTTATACACAGGGTGGCAGAAGCCTCTGGAGATTAAGGGGCTCTGCTCTTACTAATATGGTAAATCACAATATTTAGGGCAGGATTTCTTTTCAGGGGAAAGAAGTGGGAATTATCCTACTTAACCGCGCTGAGCTGATGAGGGAGATGCGGAATGGATTGATATGAGAGCGGGGCAGTGATCTGCAAGGATTTTGGGAAGAGAGCAGGGAGAGCTGGAAAAGAAAGAGGAACAGGAGTTGTTTTTTCCCTCTGTGGCTCCCTGTGCTTCTGTGCAAAGTGCCGTTTCCACGGCGTGCAGGCAGGATGGGCCCTCGCTGCTGGGCAGGGACAGGGGTGCTCCGGCAGTTGCGGATACCTGGGTTCACCCCCAGCGCTGTCCCCTCCCCTCCTGCAGCTGAGTCCCCGTGCTTGCCGTGAGCTTAAAGTTACAACTTCACAAAATTAAAAATTCCTTTTTCAGAGCAAATGGGCATAGAAAACATTTTCTTTCAAAGCTGTTGTGTTTCTAGTATGAAAACCTAGAGGTATGATACCCTGAGAAAGCACTGTATTTATTGTGACTTGGGTTTCCAACCTGAAAAAAGAAAGGATAATTGCATGGCTACATTTTTCCACAGGTCTTGCAGTTTCCTTCCAGCTGTTCCCTGGGCAGCTGCTCTCCAAAGCTGTGGAACAGGGAGGCACCACGAGTTGCTCGGTGTGTGGCCGGCCCAGAGCAGCCGCCGCAGCAGAACGCGGCTGCCCCAGAGCGTGGGTTCCTTGTGGTGAACAATCCCAGGCCCTGTTTTAATCCAGATGTGCTGCAGAGGTGCAGCTCAGGGCAGGCAGGCCGGGTCTCAGCGGAAGAGTGCGAGACGTGGCTGTAAGGAGCCTGATACGCAGCAGTTGCTGTGGGTAAACCTTGCCGCAGAACCTCGTTAGCACTGGTGTGCGAATGCAGCTGGGTGTAATTGTTCATGGTGTTTAAAACCTGGGACCGTGAGAAAAGTCCTGGAATATGTCTAGGGTGTGTGAAATGCTGGAAATAATAGAGCAGAGGGTAGGCACTTGTGTCCAGAGCGGCATCAAGGGCTGTGATTTCAGTGCTGCGGGTTGGCCTGGCTGCCGAGCGCCTGCGGTGCTGCGCTTGCCCCTGACACGTGTGGGACAGCCTGGCGAGGGGGTAGTGCAGGTGTCCTTGGGCTGCGCATCCCAAATCCCTCCACACTCTGCCCCCGTTAACATCCCGGAATAGGAATCTTCCATGAATGCAAAGTTGATGTTACCTGTGAGTGACAAGAAGGGGTCCGTGGATATCTGTTTCATTAAGACAAGACAAGAGGGATTCCTAGGGAATCCGTGTCTGCACATCCCATCACTCCTATCGCTGCCTCCGAGTGTGTGCGTTGTGGCCAGGAGAGAGCCTGGGAGCCTGTGCTTGATTGAAGGATCTTTTTCAGATAAGATATTCAATTAAGATGTCAGCAGTCAAATCCCCCCCTCTCTAACTTGTACCAGTGGTTAGTCACCTCCCTGCTAAAATTTGTGTCTTTTATCTCTTTTGAATTTATCTGGCTTCAGCTTCCAGCCATTTATTCCTTGCTGTCTTTACCCTCTTGGCCTGTATTGTCTACACATGCAAATCTCTATAGGCTTTAATTACATCCCCTTCCAGATTTCTTTCTGATCCACTGAATGGACTGAGGTCTTGAATTTTCTCTTTGTTGAACATTTCCCTCAATCCTCGCATCATATTCATGGCTCTTGTCCCCATTTTATCACCCCACATACCTTTTTTTTTTTTAATTGATGAAAATTATATATTAAATTTAGCATTTTTGCTTTGCAACCTAAAGTGCAGCACTCCTGCATCCAGCCCCAAATTGCTGCAGTGGGGCTGGACCTCAGAACATGGGACATCCCTGTCATCTGGCTGCAAGGCCCCGGGAGAGCTGCATTGCTCTGGCCTCTGCTGAGGTGGGACTCGGGTCCTGCCCGCTGGCTCTCCTAGATAGGGCCGCTGCAGAGCTGGGGCTCTGAGGACCTTCCTCAAAGATGAGTTGTCACTGTTGTGGCTGAAACTATTCGTTGGCTTCCATGGCCATTTTTACCAGATTGTTTACACAACGTGCCCCACCATAATACTGTATAAAGGTAATTATATAAGTATATATATAATATATATAAAATATAATATATAACTATATAAAAGTGATTTACACTGCTTGCTATGTGCAAACACCAGAGAGTCAATGAGCTATCTTGAGTAACAGCTGCAAGCACAAAAGCCAGAAGTGCTGCAGTTTGGAAAGGGGCCGTGTGTGAGCACCATGTCCCAGATCAACATTCAGATGGTTGATTTGCAGGAGACACTGTCAGCAGCCTGCCGTACCCTGGTGGAGAGGCCACCCCATTGCCTTCCCCATGGCGAGCAGCTGTGCCAACTGCAGTCAGGCGCACAGAGCGGGGCCTGGAGCGTCTTGAACCACCTCGTTGAGCTCCAAGCAGGTCCAGTGGCACCGTGACACTTTCTCTTGAAGCTCTGTCTCCCCACCCCAGTGGAGGTAAGAGGCAGGTGGCATCAACCTGAAGTCATGTCAACCTAGTTATTAATGCTGCTGTAAATAAGTCCGTGGAGATGACTGTGGGGCAACACCTGGTTCAATTTTTGCAGTTTTCAGTCAATTTGAGTTTGGGTAGCTCTGAAGTCCATTCCTCCAAGCTTTGGTCTCTGCCCTCAAGACTTTCCTGCTTTCCCTTGGGTGCTCCAGGGACATGGTGTATGGCAGACCAGTGAGACTGATGCTGAGACATTTACCCAAAAATACGTGGAAGTGGCACTGCCGAGCCAGGTGCTGTTGGGACAGGCTCCCTGGGCAGAGAGACAGTCTTGAAGTGGAGTGAGGGCACCTCCAGTCCCACCCGGATGCTCTTCTTTCTGATCTGACTATTGAAAAATACAGAAGAGAAAAGGAGAACCAGGGAAGGACCCAAACTTGTCAAAGATTTCCTTGAAGTTGTTGTGATGGCTCTTGGTCACTTAGTGGCTTTTCCAACCTGATTTACCCACAAGGAGCATCTTCCTGCCTGTGAACATTCCCAGGGAAGCTGAACTACTCGTCCTGTAGCACCCTGGCAACTGGAATCTGGGTATCCTCTTGCAGTGAAAGAAGCTGTGAGACTCTGGCTGGCCCTCTAGTAAATACTCCTAGCACAATATTAAAACAATTCCAGGGCTGTTGCATCCTCATTTCTTTCCAGCAAACTTCCCAGTGGACCCAAAGAGAGGTTGTATTTGCATAATCTTCACTATTTTATCACCCTCTCATGATTTTTGAAAGCTGAGATATCTGAAGTGCTTAGCGCTGTGTGGAGTGTCTCATTAAACCTCAGAACTGTGCTTTCCTAGGCTCTGTTAATTAGGCACTTGATTGAAAGTGTAAATCTGAAGGCTCGAGTATTGACTACAGCTTTGCTAATCTAAGGTGATTTGTTCAATGTAGTTAAAACTTGCCCAGCCAATTTCTTTCCATAACATCCTTCACCTTGCTATTAAGCAGGCATCACGGATGGTTGGAAGAACCTTGTGTTTCTCCTGTGTTGGCTCGAGAGAGCATCTAAGATTTATTTTAGCTCTTGGGGTCCCTTGTCACTTGGCTTTTCTACTGCAGCTGCTGGTTAATAGAGACTGCCTGTTCATTTAGCAGGCAGCAATTAATGACTGGCAAGGATGTTGTCTTGAATGCTCTAGCAGCTTGTTTGGCCTCTTTTTTTGAGTTCTGCAGCATGTCTTAATGGTTTCTCATAGCAAATAGAAAGCCCTGTGTCAGATGCCAGCATGCTTTTCCTATCTGCACTTCAGATTTCAGTATTTAATGTGCGTGGCATGGAGATATTTAGAGCCATGTTCAGAGGAGTATCTCGGTGCTAGATGTCTCTCTGGGAGGTAGGTCTGACAGCACGAAGCTGATGCTCATGGTCACACGCTGGTGCTTCTCCAGACAAGCAGCTGTAGGCTGCGTAACAAGGACAACAAACTCAAGCCTGTCTCTGGCATGTGCTGCTCCTCGAAATCACCTCGACTGTGGGAAGAAGCCAGACTGGCCAGGAGAACAGATGGAGGGACGCAGGGGACAGCAGACCAAGCTGCATTCCAAGCCGCGCCGGCCGCGTGTAAACAGGAGGCAGACCGGTCCCCTCAGAATGAACTTTGTGACAGCTCAGGCTGCAGATAAGCAGGTTTAGGGTTATAAGTGCAGGGTACAGAGGTGCTGGGTTGAGTGCTGGGAGACCTCCTAGGCAGTGGATCCCAGCAAGATGTCTGCAGGTTGGTCACTCTGTGCTTAGACACCCTTCCCCTCCTCACTAGCCAAATCCCACCAATACCCTGGACATGCCCTGCTCTCCGTGGCAGTGACCAGCTCCTTTAGGCAGTGTGAGTTCAGTCGCAGATGTAGCCACTGTCCCCTAGCTCTCTGCTGCTGCCTGCTCAGTGCCACTGCAACCAAGCTGTGATCTCTGTGACTTGTGGGCTTCATTTGGGCCAACCTGGAAAGCTGGTCTGCAGCTCAGCTTTGGGAGAGATAAAACTTCCTGGACCTTTGTCATTCAAGGGTCTGTTTCTGTCACAAAATCCTCTCCTTTGAATTGTCTCCAACAACTGGTAGGTCGCAGCTACTCCACCAACAATATCTTAAGAGGCATCCTCTTGCCTCCCCACTCTTGTCCCCACAACCTGCACCATCTCAGTTCAAGTGATTGCCCCAGAATGGCATTCTCTTGCATGGGCATGAGCAATCCAGATAGACCACAGTTGAATTTAATTTTCTTTAAATGAGATCATACTGAAGTCTAACATCGCTTCTGAGTCACAATGAAGAGCCTTGCTCATTGGGGAAGGATGTTTTGCGTTACGTGGGCTGTTCCTTGTCTCCCGTTCCTCTCTGCCTCTTGGCTCCTGATAATTTTTTCTGACCTGTTTGTAGGCAGTTTTGCTGAGTCTGCAGAGTTGCGTGTCTGAGTCATCTGGTGCGTGCGTGTACGTGTGTGGCGGAGAGAACCACAAATGGGTTCTGAAGTGAAAAATGGACTGCGCTTCCAAGCAAATGAAGCGTTTTTATTTTCTGGAGGAAACGGGCATTTTCTGCTTTTCCCTACCCAAGCCAAAAGTCTTTTTAAAGACACAGTGTTACAAATGGGTTGTAGAACACAAGGCTCCACAGACCTGTGACCAGCGGGGAAAGCAAAATGAACCAAGCAGCCCATTATGGGCTTTGCTATCCATGTCATGAGCTCTATCTCTTAATGTCGCCATTTGATCCCCTTTGCCAAACAGTGGCCATAACCTTCAAAATGTGCAAAAAGCCTTGTTTGTCTTTAATTAAGACTACACACATGCAATAACTTGCACTTGGGCTTTGCTGAGCTATGAGTGAGGTTTCCAGTGGGTCTGGCAGTGGTTAAGCTCCGTGGCACGAGTGCTCAGCCATCTGCAAGGGATGCTCCTGGCCACCTGCACCCCAGGACTGGCTTTCTGCAGGGGAACAACTCTCTTTCGAGGCACCTGAAATCAATAGGAAAGCCTTGGCCTCACAGTCCCACTGCTCCTTGGGCGATTTACTCAGTTGGAACTCTTCGGATTTCTCTTTTGGACTGAAAAGATGAGACAAGGCTGATTTCTCTATAGATTTCATACCAACACTGCATGGTGGGCAGAGGCAGGGAGACACCGTGGGCAATGCAAATCTCTCCTTCTGTACTGAAAACTGTATCTTGCATTTTTGTGCAAGATAAACTGCAAGCCAAGGAGGGCACTGAATAAAAGATATGTTTCTCTCTGCCTTCCACTGCATCAAAAGAATTTAATCAGAATCCCTCTGTATTCTGTACAGAGCACCTAAGTTTATACATTTTATCAGGGACCCAATCCAGCAAATCACTTAAGCTGAAGGGATATCCCCTTGCCGGTAATTAGGCTACTCAGGTACATAGATATAAGTAAATAATTACCTCTTTCCCTGGATGAGTATGAGAGTTGTAAGCGCTTTGCAAACTGACCCTTCATATTTTGGAACGGAGTATTTCACACATATCTGTTTAAGCCGTATGGCCTCCCTTCGACATATATACTGTCCATGATCAGTTGAAATTTTCTTTCTTGGTAAACACCTATTTGGAGTCTTTAATCCACCAAATGCTTCTGAATATCTGGACTGAGTATGACTTTGTTGGCTGGGTAAGTCACACATATCGACTCTGCTTTCTGGTTAGTCACCAGAATTGTCACTTGCCGTGAAGATGCCCTTTCACTGGGGCTCATGAGAGCACCCGAGCATGTGACTGTAGTAACTGACTTTCTGCAGATGTGTTTGCTCAAGTACCTCTCTCTGGAGACAGCAAAAGGAGAATGAGCACGGAGAGAGAGAATTCATTGAAAAGTTCATACTCGTGTTCGGAGGAAATGCTTTGCTTTGCTCAACCTGCTCCTTTCTTAGCTCATGCTGTTATCCTGCAGAATATGATATCAAAGATCCCAGCTTGGCTCCATGCACAGTAACTAGACACAACATGCTGATGGCTTGGGTTGCATCCAGCACAGCTCAGAGGGGCCTGAATTTCATTATCAACATGTGATGGATGTTCAGTGACCTTTGTCAAGTGAACAACACAGTTACAATAAAATTGTAAATATGTGTTTATTTGTATTTGTAAAACTGAGTAAGTTAAGTTTCATGGGTTCCATCAAATTTTTACTCTTCAGGAGATACGGAAAGTGCTGTAAATGGAGGTTATCTTGATTTCAGTGAAGTCTTTGTGAAAATGTTTACACAAATGTCTATGCTTTGGGCAATAAGTCAACTGAACAATATGTTTTCTGTGGGAAAGCCTTTGAAAAAGTATGTTTGTGTCAGATATAAACACAAATGTGCAAGTGAGCATGCAGGGGGTAGAGCTGGACCATCAATGCTGGTTGGTGTGGATGAGACCAAACACCAATCCCGACTGAGACCAAAATTCAAGGGTGTCAAGAAGAGTGAGCTGTAAGGGTTATTCCCAGAAAGTATTTCATAAGAGCTGGGATCTCTTTAGTATTCCCACTGGAGGGATAGAGAGGGGTCAGGGGATTTGCACTTGGAAGATAATTACACACTGAATTTTCTAAGGATGAAATCAAGATACATCTGTCTTGTAGGACAGAGACACCATGGAGGATAGGCTACAGTTGTGCCTGAGTTGCGCCTGTTAGATGCTGTAACCATAATTGGAAAGCAAGTGGATCAGACTTCAGTTACCTTTGTGTGGGTTCTCCTAGCTTATTCTGGGATCTCACCATGGTATTATAGATATGTTCTCTGCAGCTAGTTTAGCACACAAAGATAAGAGGGTTGGAGTTTCATCAGAGTTTCTTTCAGTCACCCTTTGCAATCTCTCTGTAGTATCACAATCATGTATTCCGCCTTTTCTACCGTGTTTCTTCTGTTAAGTTAATCAATATACACATTGCCTGCACACATGTTCTTCTCTCATAGTCTTCTCCAAGCCTGCCTTGGGTGCATCCTGGATGGATCTCTGGCTTGACCGAGTTCAGCAGTTCAGATATTCCTGTGGTTGTTGGTGTTAGCAGGAGATTTTAGGTTTCTGCAACTGATTTTGAAACTGTCTGATGACTTTCTGGTGGATTTTCATGGGGCTGAGGGCGGTCTCACAACAGACATCCAGTGGCAACTTCCAGTTGCTGTTGAAGCTAATGCAGTGCATGTTCAGGTGGACGCTACCATTGGGGCCACCTTGTCTGCTCGTCCTCACTGGGAATATTTGACTTATACAGATATCCTTGTGCCTGGTAAAACGTGGCAATGTGCTGCTGTTTGCTTTGGCTCTGCAGCATTCTTCATGCTGTGTGATATCATATCATACCGTTAAAAACAGTGACTTGTGTCAGGGAGACACTCTCTTTTGGTACTTCTGCAATAAACCCATACCTTCACTGTTGGAGAAAGATTGCTTTTTCCCCACATTTCATTTGACTCTACATTACATGACTTCAAAAATCCCTGGACATGTTTCACAAATCGGTGGGAAGTATACACTGTGCTTGTATCTTTTTTATGTAAGTAATCACCAAAACAGGTATTATAAGCCAGAAAGAAAAAGCTGCTTCCCAGAGCTTTCTGCTGGGGCATTCAGCATCTTATCTGAGTAAGTGAAACCCCTGCTAGGCTGAGCAAACAGTGACAGGGTCAGCCAGAATATGGAGCAGCCAGTAGCTGAGAACAAACAGCTCTTTGCACTCCCCCCAAAAAAATCCATGAGAATTTTGCTTTGAAATTATAATTGACCCAGGGAAGAAATTTATTTTGTAGGCTTTGCACTCATTAAAAAACTTCATCATTCATCCATTTTTTCCTGACACTTAATCAAAAGAAATTTAATGATCTAACGAACTTAATTTAACATTGCTGGGATTGTATCTGCTCAAGAGCACGCGTTGCTGATTGTAGGAGGGGAAGGCATTTGCTAGCCTGCCGGTTGTCCCTGTCTGTCACAGCACTAACCCCTCTTGGGAACTTCAGAAGTTTCTACAACTGGGAGCAACTTTGGTTTTCTTTTTCTAAACATAGATTTTTGTGAAGTTTTATAACTTCAAAAGCTTATTTAAAAATAATTTTAAAACAAAACAAAAAGCACAGTATAGAGTTGAAGCCCATATCAAGAAATTTTCAGAAGAGATTTTTTAAATCAAAGTTTGAGCATATGGAGGGGGAATAATGTAGTTAAAAAACAGCTCCAATTACAAGCCTGGAAGACCTACCCTCGAACCCAAATGTAGGTTCTTGCTCATGGTCAAGAAAGCAGATTGAGCAGTATACTGGGGTTCCTGCCGCAGTTACCCCCTTCTCCCCTGCAGCAGTGAGGCCCACGGTGCACAATTCATGGACATTCATTGCACAACAGGCTGGCCCCAGCCAGCAAACTCCTAGATGTAACCCTCATTTAGGATAACATTTCTGTGGAAGAAAGCATTTCCCTGTGTAGCTATCCTAAAAGTAGTAATTACTTTCTTGTAAAGAACTGCTTGATTTTTTTGACTTGTAGTGATGAAAATACTGTGTATTCTACCCTAGGGCTAAGGGGCCAGATTGACTTTGGGTGTGGCAATGGCCAGCACAGGTGTCACGGACGTGGTAGACATGCCAGTGCCAAGCCCCAGACCTGCGTGCGGAGGTACTTGCATGGGAGGCATGTCTGGGAGGCATCACTCTAGGGGGAAGGCTGGGAGCCAGGAACCAGGTTTGCCCTATCCAGACTGATTTCCCCTTTGTACAAAATCGTGTCAAAGTTCAGATTGTGGCCACTGCTTCCAGCAGACAAGGAAGAGATTTGTTTCCCAAAGGACATTATGGACCCAGAGTATGGACAGATCCCCATGGTCATTCCCTGGAGCCCCAGAACAGCTCTGGGCTGTGGACAGCAGGTTAATGACTGCTATCTAGGAAGCCTCAAGCTTGTGTTTCCTTCTGGCTGTGCTTTGGCATCAGGGTTGTGCTCACGGTCTGGGTCCTTTTCCTTTTGTCATTCATCAGATTTTGATCAATGCTTTTTCACCCTCAGTGAAAATCAAAAATTCAGTAACAAAATAGCATGGGAACAGATGGTTGAGCTACAGGCATCAAGGGCCCAGTCCTTAAGCAAGATTTTTTCCACATTTACTTTTCTTGGCCTTTAGTTCAAGACCATTTCACTGTGAGAGAAAATCATTTCACTTTGGTTGCTCCTCAGGGAGATACGATTTTAGGAGAAAAAGTGCATTTCCACCTTAAACCAAACCTCAAAACACTCATAAGATCTCATTCTTAATCACCTTTTTAGGTTGTGCTGTCTTCCTGAACAAGGGATGCCCAGCCTTTTCAATAAGCAACTCTGATGTTTGCTAAATTTTACAATACCCTGGGCATTCAGGAACTGTTATTTTCTAATCAAACCTTCTGTAAGGTGAAGTTTCACCTCAAATGCTGTTCCAACACTAATCTTGAAATTAGAGGCCAGATTAGAGGAGGTAGCTAGAATAGCTGCATGTTGGTTTAAGTCTTCTGGAAAATCGAAGTGTTTGTAAATACTCTGCTTGGACTAGCAAAATTTGTGTAGCAATCTTTAGACTCCTTTATTCCGAGGTGAATGGGCTATGCAGTGATTTTAGGTAGTTGTTGCCACCTGGCAGTCTTTGCAGAGGACGACTTATACCAAATGAAGTCTTACTGGTACTTCACTCAGCACTGATCCTGCTCCACTGCCATTAATGGAAGTGTTCACTGACTTCCAGGAGCGCAGGACAGGCTCAGAAGTTTGATGAGTGGCTGGTGCTAACCAAACTGGTGCAGTTTTGGCTCTCATGGTAGATGAACATTTTGACTGCTTTGTATTGAGCTTTCAACATGAACTCCGTTCTTTGTAGACATCAGGGGGTCTGATGATGTGGCAGACTTGAGTGTCCCAGTGGTAGGGAGAGTTTTCCACCTTGCACGTGGCTATACACCAGCGGAGCTGGTGGGAAGGAGGAAGGGTCTGGCTGTGGCATTAGCTCTCTTGTGTAATAAAGCACAAGCTCTGACCGAAAGGTTTTCTGGAAAAGGCCATTCAGAACTTTGCAGTGCGTTCTGCAAGTTCCCTGGCATCTAATGAGGATCGTACTCGTGCTGGTGTCTTATCCAGAGAGGCCTCTGGGACCTCCTTAGAGGTCTTCTCTACCTGGGCACTGATATTTGTGAAGCTTGTAGGATCTCTCATCTGCACTGCAGGAGCAGGAACCAGCCACCAGAGCAGGCTCAGTCTTGCCCTTTCGGCTTGACTTTCACCTCAGCCACGAGGTTTTCCCACAGTCCATCCTGTGACACCATCATCCAGAGAGCCACCATGCCATACCCCAGGGAGAGGAGCCCGTGGACGGGCATGGACCCATCATGCGACCCAAAGGCAGGTCATTAATCCTGCTTGCCATTAATGCACAAGCTGGGGATGCGCATGCAGAAGTGAGTCAGGAAACCAGGTCAGCAAACAGAAAGTGACACTTTTTAAACAAAAATATATAAATCTCATACGGTTCCTTCTGCCCCCCTGCCTGTAAATCCTGCGAGAGCTGGGGAGCAGCAGGGCTCTGCTTGTTCTTCTGAGCATCTCAAGATGATGAAAATCCCTTGCTGACAAATCCTGGAATTGCAGTGGGGAGCACGAGTTGCTGATCAGATCCAGGCTGTCGTTGCAAAATTGGGCCACACTGGAGAATGCATCCCCAAGGCCCAGCATCCCAACTCCCACTGCAGTGCCCTGGGCGCACACACATAGATGGGATCTAGCTGAGAAATGTCTTCTACAGGGTCATTCGCTCTCCTTTGGAAAGGCGATACCTGATTTTGTTCATATTTATTGCCTGGATGGTTTAACCTGGACCAAATCTATTCATTTTTCTCCTTTGCAATGATAAGGCTGGACAGGTTCATGGCAGATCGCACAGCAAAGACGAGCACAGATCAGATTTAGGCTGCTCTTAACTATCTTCAGCAACTGATACCAATCTGCATGTCACCAACCTCTTTTCCCTATGAGGGAGACTGTCCCCAGAATAAAAAGGTACACTACTGCATGTGAAATAAAATCCTTTCTTTTTATCCTACTAATTCCATTGAATTCCCAACTCACTTTTAGGTTTGCTCTGAATGGAGCTGTTTCATTCATCCCCTTGCAAAGAAACATAATTATCCCTGTGTTGCTTGTGCACAAAATCATCTGATGTGTTTTGGCCTTGAAAATTTCCCGAGGATATGCAATAGGACAATTCTGAAATGTTCGTAAACTTTTCCTTCCTGCCTCATAACCTCCAGAGAGCAAACAGAAAATATTCAGTGCTTTGAAATGTTGATGAAATTTCATGTTTGGAAAGAAAAAAAATGGAAAATACCCTCCAAACACTGTTGTTCACTTCACTGGAGGAGTAATGAAGTTTCCCCGGTCTTGGCAGGGCTGAGCTGTCCAGGGCAGAGGCACACAAGTGTGCCTGGTCTGAGGAGCCTGAGACAGGATCTGTTGTCTCCCATGTGCTTGGGCATCATCTGCCACCTTGTGCTTGTGACCTCTTATTGTGACTGCCACGAGCAAAGCCATTGTAGACAAACACCATAAACCACAACGTGGTACTTTTAATTATATAAAAAAGGCAAAAATTAAAGCCTCTGCCCTCTGTTTAGCAGGAGGATTATTTGTATCGTAAGCAGTTTCATCTCTTCTTCTGCAGGACCAACCACGTGGAGAGCATCATGCCATGCGGCAGCCTCAGTGCAGGCAGGGGTTGCATGTCGGATTATAGACGTGTGTAGTCGGGTTTCCAGCCCAGCTGATTTCATATTAAAAATTGATGCGTTCTTGCCCCAAGATGGGGCCCAGAGCTCCCACTCCGGCAAGTGACATGAACGTGCAGATCCGCAGGTGACGTCTGGATGGGCAGGGGAACCTGGGATCCTCCCTCTCTTAACCCACCCATGTTTCGTTCTGCCTCAAACACAAGTGAAACCTGGACACCTTCCGTCTGCACCAGATCAAGACCGGTCACGGGTTGTTGTGGGCTCGTAGGGGTTGTGCTTCAATATTTGTGATGATCAGTCCAGGCTTCTGCCATAGTTTCAGCAGTAACAGATCAGGGTGTAGGAAAAGGAGCAACCCTGTAGAGGAGGAAAGCCAGCATTGCCTTGGGAAGGCAATAGTAAGTGTTTTGGGGGTATTACTGCTTTTTGATAATTTTTGCAGTGGCTAGTGTTAACGGGAATTAAAGCAGCTTGGGCCAGGCGTTTTATACCATGCTGTCCTCAGTCCTGCCCATGGCCCTGTCCGGGGCAGGGGGAGAGGCAAAAATAAACTCTAAATCTTTTGAGCAGCAAGTCGATATTTTCCTCATTGCATTACACCTTGCATCCCTCTAGTCTCCTGTGTCAACCCCCACCCGTGGGCATAGTTCGAAGCTGTTTTAGCCTTGGAATAGTTTTGTACAGCCCTCTCTAGGATGTCCTATTGCTTTGGCACACATCTTGCTGCTCTCTGGGCTGGTATTTCTAAGTGGAAGCCTTTAATATTGCAGTAAATGTCTTGGTGCCTCCCTGCTGCAGCCTCTCACTAACCCACTAGAAAAGCACCCACTCCCTGTTTGTTTACCCGCATGTGTGCTTATGAAATAAAAATAAATGCCATGGAATTACTCTTCTAATGAATAAATCTGTGTGTGCATGCGTGTAGTGCAGCATCTTACAAGTCCATCTCAGTGGTTTTTAGGACTGAGAATGAAAGTTATAATGAGCAAAATATTGATTTCCCACAGAAGGGTTTTAATCATGCGCCCTGACACTCCTAAGGGGACAGAACTTTGCTACAACACCAAATTGCACTTCGTACACCATCTATTTTTCACACACTGTATAAATGAACCTACCCACTGGATATAGGAGTGCTTGCAGCTGTCATACATCACGGAAAACAACAACGAGTGCATCCAGCCAGGGAGCAAGCAGAACTGGCCAACCTGCTGTGGGGCTGTGGGGAAATCAAGGCTGTGGTTGCCTTGGGCAGGACTTGCAGGCTACCATGTTGCGCTTCCTCAGAGTTTTAAAATCCCCGTGGACCTGTTTCTCCTGAGCACTGTGAGGATATTTGGGTTTTTCTTGGTGGAGGCCGACTATACTGCCAAGTAAGTAGAATGTAAGAGCGGGGGCTCTTTTGGGGGCACAGGACCACATACTGCTCTGAAGGACTTCCTTTAAGATGGATTTGGATGAGATCTCAGAATTTTGCAAATTCTGGGCACAGTTGGTGAAGGCAGGAACTGTTCCATGGTGCAGAAAAACAAAAAGGTGTTTGTGTTTAATTGCTGTCACTGCTGGTGGATCCAACTGGCCTTCAGCGTTGGCTCAGGGACGTGATTTTGCACCTATTCCATTTCCTCCTTCATCCTTCACCTGCATGAGTCTGGCTCCCTGTGTTGC
Source organism: Crypturellus tataupa (assembly GCA_034781795.1). Lineage (NCBI taxonomy): Eukaryota > Metazoa > Chordata > Aves > Tinamiformes > Tinamidae > Crypturellus > Crypturellus tataupa. The sequence continues at coordinate 1,024,708 of JAWLRI010000170.1, read as the reverse complement.
TTCTGAGCTCTCTGTCCAGGCAGCTCCTTAGGCTTCCGAACAAGGAGCATGTGTTCAGGTCAGGACTTGCTGCCTGCTGAAGGCAATGCCAGCCTGTCATAAGTTACTCCTTGATGGTTCGGACAAAGGGCAGACCCTGAACAGGGATTAAAATGACAGAAAACAGCAAAACCCAAACAATATAAAGAAAAAGAAACAGGATTAACTGAGCAGTCCAGCATCTCCCAGTAATAGCACCAGATAGGACAACCTGCTGGGCTTGCAGGACCTGTGGTAGTTAGTAACAATGAAACTGTGTCTGGACTTGGGTGCAATATTGGGTGCAGATATTTGATGCCCCCACGCAGAGATGCCCAGGCTCTGCTCTTACTGGATTTGTCCCCTGGCTTCCTGGCGGGTCTGTGAGCTCCTGCTCCGTGCTGCTTGCTCCCCGGATGTCATCGTGTGCCCGGCAGGGTCTGAAGGCTACAGAAGTAGAGTCCTAACTGTGCACTGGGGCAGATGGGCAGAATGGGACTACAGCCGGGTTTCTTTCTACTATGCGGGAGGAGGAACACCAGGACTTAATTATAGACGGCAAACGCTGCTTCCTTTAATTAAAAGACTCCAAGTGACTCCAAACAGATGGCTGCTCTCTCATTATGAAGACTAAAAAGCATCTAAACATCTGAGGAGATGTGTGAAAGATAAGGAAAATGACTTTATTGTCTTTTTTTTTTTTTTTTTTTCTGGCAGTCCTGTAAATAAATCAGCTGCTTTGCTCTGTGTGGCAGGCTCTCTCCAGGCACCACCACGCCAGGGACTCAAACGGGCTCTGCTAATTTACATCTGAGGAAGCTCTGGCTCTTCGGTAATTTTGAAGCTGTTCCAGCGCAGATGGACACCAGCTGTATGGTGTGTGTCCCCAGAACCAGGCTGTAATCGTGGTGACCTCGGTGGCATTCAGGTCACCTCAGGGAGTCCTTTGAGCATAACTGACTTCCAAACCTGACCCCTGGTTTCACTAGGATGTTTTTTAATAGCAAAGTGATCCTGCTGACGTATGGGATGCAGACTTCAGTGTCAGTGTCCTGGGCACCCATCTCATTGCCCAGGCACTGCTGTTGGGATGAGCACTTCTCTTGCAGTCAGTGTCACCTTCTGCCCGTGCTGTTGGAGGGGCTGCCGTGGGATCGAGTGCCCTTCTCCAGACCGAGTGACATGAAGCTTTTTCTAGAAAACCCCAAAAAGGCAACCACAGTTCTGAGGCATGTTACAAGGCCATGTCTGTGCACTCAGAAGCACTGGCTTTGTGGGTAAAAGAAAGCAAGATATGCTAAGAGAAAAAGAAAGGCTGCGCCAGGTTCAGTGATGAACCATGGTACAGCGCAGTGTAAAATGAAACGTGCTGTTGTGATATGGATGATCACAGCTTCTCATGCAGCATCTTCCCCCTGTTATACTCTGTCCCAGTCTGTCTTCAGGGCTGTTTCTATCCCATGACAGGAGTGTGGCTGTATCCTGCTTTAAGGCTGAATGAGGAGTTTTCTCTCTAAATTTTCTGCTCTCCAAATCCTGAGTGATACATACAGTTACTGTCACTTGCAGCTGCGGTGTTTCATCTCTTTTTCTTTGAGCACATTCCCAGGAGAACACTGAAATCCTTCCTCTTCCTTCATCCTGGCTCTCTCATTTCAGTCGTTGTCTGCCATCTCTTCAGATATGATTCTCCAAACTGCCGCTTGGGAAATCTTGAGTAGAAAATATATAAATGCACTGTCTCTGAACTCTTTATTTCTACTTGTCAGCAGCTTAGAGCTTCATTCCCAGCATGTCACTCCAATCTCTCTTATGCAAGAGGCAGATGCACTTATGGCAAGTCCAACAAACCAAACCGTGCACAGAAGTTTTTGAAAGCTGTGCATGATGCATTGGACCTCAGCTGCAGATTGTTCATTTGCTACAAACGCAGTTACTGCAAAGCCCTCCCGCTTCCCTGAGTGTGCCCTCGTGGCCAAGAAGGCCAATGGGATCCTGGGGTGCATTAAGAGGAATATCTCCAGCAGGTCGAGGGAGGTGATCCTATCCCTCTACTCAGCCCTGGTGAGGCCACACCTGGAGTACTGTATCCAGTTCTGGGCCCCACAGTACAAGAGGGATGTGGAGCTGCTGGAGAGAGTCTAGCGCAGAGGGACTAGGATGATCAGGGGCCTGGAACATCTGCCCTATAAGGAGAGACTGAGGGAGCTGGGTCTGTTCAGCCTGGAGAAGAGAAGGCTGAGAGGGGATCTAATTATCGTCTATAAGTACCTCAAGGGAGGCAGTGAGGAGGATGGGGCTGGCCTCTTTTCACTGGTGGTCACTAACAGAACCAGAGGAAATGGCCACAAACTGAAGCATAAAAAGTTCCGGAGGAAGTTACGGAAGAACTTCTTGACAGTGAGGGTGACAGAGCACTGGCACAGGCTGCCCAGAGAGGTTGTGGAGTCTCCTTCTCTG
>JAWLRI010000170.1:976542-1013748 GCA_034781795.1 Crypturellus tataupa | reverse complement strand
AGTGAGGGTGACAGAGCACTGGAACGGGCTGCCCATAGAGGTTGTGGAGTCTCCTTCCCTGGAGATCTTCAAGACCCACTTGGATGCAGCCCTGTGCACGTGCTCTAGGTGGCCCTGTGTGTGCATGGGGGTTGGACTAGATGACCTCTAGAGGTCCCTTCCAACCTTAGGCATTCTGTTATTCTATGATTCTATGTTCTACTGATGCTTCAAAACAGCCTAGCTGGGGCTGACCGAGTGTCCTTGCACTGAAATCCTGTTCCAGACTCCTCACAGGGGTCACGTATGAAGGCCACTAGCCTTTTCAGAAACCCAAAGAAAATTTTTGCAGGCTCATAGAAACCACCTTCCTTGCACTGGCTGATCAAGAGAGTCCTTGCCCTAGGGAGTCAATTTTTCCTTCCTCGCCCACCTCCTTAGCGTGGCCTTAAAAGATTTTTTTTTTTTTTAAACTGAACACTCTAGTGGGTTCACAATATAGACATGAATGTGAATAGCAAGTTCCACCCTTTTGCTATTATCCATTCCATTTGCTAATAAAACATCTTTCACTTTGACATATTGAAATTAACAGTCTCTGGGATGGATGGGGATCTGGGAAACAACAGGGATTCCATGCTTTCTCCACCTCTGGTTAAGTCACTGAGGACACTCTGCAGTTCTGGGTTCTCAAGGAATAACTGCATGCTGCGGAGAGGTGCTGACATATTTTGGACTACTCTTAAAGTATAAATGTGTAAAAATACAAAGTTACCTTCTTGCCTCTTTTAGAATCAGATTTTCCCAGAGCCGTGTCTTGAGGGCTCAGCTGCGGATTGGGTGTGGGTGCATCACTGTGCGTGTCCTCTGGTTCTGGCCTGCGACACAGGGTTTGTGTCAGCCAGCACAGTGCAAGGGGAAGGCAGTGACTGTAACTGCAGCGTTATGGCGTGAAAATTTCACAGAGTGACTTGAATTTCCTGCTTAGCTGTGTAAACTGCAGCTCATCCAGAAGCCAAGGCTCCGGGCTGTGCTCTGTGCCTGCCAGCAGAGTGAGGCCGTGGGCTCTGCTGTTTTGCAGGATGTCCGGTGGAGCAGAGCAGCACAATCTGCACCCAGCTCATTTAGCATTTCCAGATCAGCGCTGATGACATGTTACCCGGAGTGTGTCCAGATGAACTGCACCAAAGTGTGGGTCACTCACCCAGGGTTATCTGTGAGGATCACTAGCGTTTTCCCTAGGGAGTTTTCATGCACCATCACACTGGAACAAGGCCAGGGTGCTGAGACCAACTCTTGAGCACACATGGGAAATGCGTGGTGTGCTTTGCTATAGGAGCAATGCGGTACCTGCGTTCCTGGAGATGAAAATAGTGCAGGCAAACTCGTCTAAGCAGGGCAGGGGGAACTCAAGGTTAGGAAAACGAAATCATTCTTCTTCTCTTGCTTTTCCACTGACTACTACTGTTAAAATGAGTAATTGTGGAGCAGCCGTATCCAGACAAATCTGTTTCTGCTCGGAGTTCTTGTGATAGTCAAACATGCCACGTGAAGCAAGAAGAGCAAACAGGAAGTCATGCTGGCTCCAGGGAGCCCCTCAAGGGAGGTGGATGGGTGTTGTTCAGCTCCCTGCAGACACAGCCCCAAACAGCAAGTTTTGCTGATAAAAGATCTGCTTTGTTGAGGTTTCAGAGAGGCAGGATGAGCACCTGCCTGCTGCTGTGTATAGTTGTGGAGTGGGAAAAGAAGATAACCAAACTTCACATGGAGGGAGCTACATGTGACAACCTGGTCTTGACCTAGAAGCCATGCACCCTATGGATATTCAAGCAACACTTCCCTTCTACTCAAGGCTGGAGAGAAATTCTGTTGCCTGCGAAAACAAGTTTTTCCGTTGTGAATACTCCCTCCACCATGACCAACAAATTAAAGCCAATTAGGCAATAAAATTCCATGGACCATTACCCTTCCTATGGAGGAGGTTAAGTGTGATGAGGGCCAAATTGGCATTAAATGTGAGTTAATTGACTCAATAAGCTGCTGCGTTAGCAGGAATCTTTGCAGCGTTCCCTCTACATCAGGCAGACGGGTGGTGAGTGGGCAGTGTCTGGTGCCTGCCCTTCCTGAACTTCCCAAAGTTTGGCTCTGGCACACTCCTGGCTTCCCTGGGATATTTGGGATCAGTAACTGGGCTTGGAGCAGAAAGGCGCCAAGGTGCTGTGGGGAAACTGTACCCCTACATGGCTGCGTTGGGGGAGCAACCCTTGGTAATAAGGAGCTGAAGTATAACCCATGCTGGAGTAGGTGGAATATGCTGTCATGGACTCCAACCCTCAGATCCTCCAACCCTTCAATGCCTTCTCCTGCTCAGTTCCCTGGGAACTACTCCACCTCCCTGCAGTGGGTACGAGGCCTGAGGAACATCAAGACAGCAGCATGCAGAAGCAGCGTGTTATTTGTTACAGTTTGCCCTAAGTCTGATGCCATGCCCCGCCAAGCCGCCAGCTCTTGACTAATGGTCATGGCAGCTGCGTAGATATTGGAGCTGCTTTTCCTCTGTGGATCCGGTGGGTCCCCAGTAATTGGAACGGTCTGACTTCTGCACATAAAAGATGACACAGAGGTGGAGGGCATTTGTCACTGCTTCACTTCCCTCCGGCAAGAAGGGCTCATAAGTCACAGCTGACAAATCTTTTAATGACTTTTAAACTTCATTTACAGGTAAAAATGACCATAATCAACAAACAGTGATGGATTACTAATCTTTCTGTATTACTGAGAAAGGGACCTGTGTCTTTAACTCCCTCTGTGGAAACTCGTTCCTGCAAAGGAAAAGAAGACGCTCTTTATGGAGAAGGGGTGGCTAAGTATGAATGTAGGGAGCCTGGAGAGTCCATAGAGTCCTAAATCGCTACACAGTCAAGGTATAAAGTAGAGAATCTATCATTGGCAGGATGGACTTGATGGAGAATTAGAGCAACAGACACCTTGGCAGACAGATGCAGAGATGGAGCGTGGCACACAGGAGCATGGTTGTCCTCCTGAAAAACTGTCCTTCTTTTAATCTGTGCTCCTGCATAGACATGGAGAGGCAAAGGTCTGTAGGCAGGAAGCAGGATTTGTTATTTTTATGGAGAAAATAAGCTGACTCTAACCACAGGATGTGTGGCAAGGTGAAGCTTTGGACCTTGAGGAGGGCAGGCTGAGCCCATGACTGGATGTGTGACAGGGCAGGAATGGAAACCAGGAATGGCAAACTCATCACCTAGGTGTCACCCTCTTCTGCGGCCATAGATGAGGCGTCTCTGCTCCAGAATGAGGAACGTGGGGTGCAGGGACAAACGGCAAGACATCAGAGATCAACACTGGTCTGTATAGGGCAGGACATGGTGGATCTTGGGCTCTTGAAGTCACCCTAAGATCTAGCCAGATGGTCTGAGGTCATAGAGGAGCAAGGACTTTATGAGTGTCACTCCTCCTGAGAAGTCCCTCCAACACTGAAGCTGCGGTCACTCACCAGGAGCAGAAAGACTCATCTTGGGAAGCAAACACGAGAGTCACAGACCCGACCAGAGCTTTTGCATGCCCAAGCCAGGAGATTCTTTCATCCTCCACTCTATTTCCTCACCCCTGCATTCAGGGAGGTAGAAGAACCTCCAGCCAAGCTCAGTAAAGAGCTGCGAAAGTTCCCCGAAAGTTCGCTTGCTAAAGACACCGTTCTTCTAAATAAAACATCTGTTGCTAAAACAATGTTTGAGCTTGTGGGGGGAGGTTACTCATTAAAGTCAAGCCAGTAGGCTGCTGATGAGAGGCTGTCTCCACTCTGCGAGAGCTGCAGAGTGGAGAATGGAAAGCATCATGTTTTCCTATTAGGACATGAATGATAAAGAATTAAACAAATAATTCTCTAGAAATTAGTCATGGCCAGTCATTAATGAGCATCTCAAAAACACACTAATGAGTTAGCTTCAGACACCTCTAACAAAAGCCTTTAATTAGATTAATACATGTAGCCCTGTCCATAACTCAGTAGGCAATCATCATTGCACCAATGCGATTACAGATGACATTCTGTTTAATTGCTATTTCCTTTTCATTTTATTTCTTTTTTTTTTCCTTTTAAAGATTCTTCCCTCCAAAGAATTTTGTTCCTATTCTCCAGCATAACCTACATGTTATCCTTGGAGTTCCGCATCTGCAGGTGCTGCCATCCAGGGCTTATCTGATTCAGTTGACCTTTAAAATTTATTTTGCTGCTGTCAAAAAGCATGTTAGTCCGTTCACAAGAGATTTCCAAGACGATTAGAAGCAGAGGCGCCTGAGAAGCCTACTTGTTGCATATTCTAGATCAAAGGATGATCTTTTTAAGGTGAAAAAATACCTTAGTTTAAACAATACTTATATTTTAATGGAGTAAGTAGAGCTCTGGAAGGATCGCTATGGATGGGTAGTCAATATGCATTATCCATGTTCAGTTCAAGACTGCTTTGGAGCTTTCACAGATCTAACACCAGATCTACTGAACCAGATCCTGGTTCTTGCTCTACCATAAGGTTGATCAGGGGCCCATAGGCCACAAGGATTCTTCTCATATTATAATGCAGAGTATTTGCATGGATGTTGAAGCCCCAGCTTAACCCTACAAGGCTGGTAGCTCCTGTAATCCAGCCTTGAGCCCACTTTGAGGACAGTCCTATTTAGTGCATTTAGAGTTCAGCTCCGCCAGCACAAGGAGAGGTGATGCAGGGCTGGACAAGCAGGGCTCAGTGCAGGGGTTCTCCTGGCTGTCACTTTGATCCTGGTAGGAACCTGGAGAAGCTTTTGGGCATCTTGGAGTCCTTGGGTCAAAGACCTTGGCTTTACCAAGGCAATGGGACAGCTACAACAGCACTGTAAAAACGCTATCTCCACTGAGCTGAACTTGCACCAGCTCACCCTGTTTCGAGCCACAGGTCATCTTTTTATCACACTTAATGAAGAGGATTTAAGACTATAAGATTTTTAAGCATTCTGTAGACATGAATAATATGTAGGACAGATGGTTATGAGCCACAACTATAAACTCTATGCTGACCTGATAGACTCTGTAACCATTATACCTTTAACAGATGATTAAATAGTTATTAAAGCAGCTATTGATTATTTATTGTTCCTTCATGAAGTATTTATCAGCTACAGTGTAATTTAAATCAGGGCCAGGTTTTCAAAGGGTTGGCAAGATATCTCCAGTTCAAAAATGATTTGTTTTAATTAAAAATTAACAAAAAGGCATGCATTATGCTGTCTGCATAGGGAGATGGTCAGCTGAAGGAGGAGCACAGAGGAGCTCATTCTGTTAGCCCTGCTGTGCCCTTCTTTCTGCCCAAATCACTGCTTGACTGCGGGCTCTCCATGGGGATCTCCAAACTCGCTCTCAGCTAGCAGCCCCCAGGATTTCCAGGGATTTCCAGTGACCACCCCCAGCCAGGGCTGGAGCTGAGTGTGGATGGAGGCACCATCTTGGCAGGGATGCCACAGACACCCCAGCTGTGAGAGTTGTGGGGGCAGAGGGACCAAAAAAGAAATTGCAATGAATAAAATGCTGTGGCTGGATGTTTTCCTGCAACCCTGTGCAATGGAGATGCTCACCAAGCATGTCATCACAGGCTAGCACCCTTCCTTAGTGCTGTTATAGCACAATGCTGTGTTTTAACACCGCTTCAGCCTAACAAAAATATAATGCACAGGGTGGGAACAGGCCTGAATCCAATCATGCCCCCTCGAACCCAGCCTGCAGTCTGCACACTCAGGAGGAGAAAGCAAAGTCCCCAGCAGATGGATACCCCAAGCAGATGGATACCCCAAGCAGATGGATGGATAGTGCTGCTCCAGCAGCAGCTGTGAAGGTTCAGAGAAGCCACCAGGCCTGAGGACAGCAGATCAGGCCCCCTTTTGTCCTGCAGATTCTCATTGTCCTTGCAGTTTGCAAAGGGAACCCTCATCTTCCCAGCAGGGTGGTTGGAGCTAGACCCCACGTTCCTTCCAGGTTCCTCAGACTCGTGGAGTTTCCCTAGGAGACAGCTCTGCTTTCCCAGAACTAGTTCAATAATTGTAACATCTTTGTTTGCCCCTGTTTTTTTTTAATAACTTTCTGCTCCCGTAACACTCTCTCTGTGGGACTTTTGAGAGAATCAATGCCATTTTCCCTGGAAAATCCCAGGATGAGTTTACTTGCAGATGATTCTATTTATCAAACTACACAACAGTGAAAAGGGTCTCTCTGAAGTCTAGGGAAAAAAAATAACTGAGACCCTCTAGGTTTCTTTAGAGGAGCTGTTGGGGACCCCAAAGTTATTAAAAAAGCTTGCAGGGTTTGTGTTGGTTATTAAACTACTGCTCTGGACCTCGGTGCTGGTGTTTGGGGACTCACTAGCAATTACTCACAGCTCTGGGGGCAGGATGATTGGCACCGCTGGTAGCAGAGCATTTGCCTTCAGATGTGTGTGCAGTTCCATACCGTTGATGTGCAAGTGCTGTGTCTTGTAGCTGACCGTGTCTCTTTTTAGAACTGCTTTTTTTTCCCAATAAAAAGACATAAATAGAAATAAAAATAGAATAATATAAGAATAAATAGCGAAAAAAGTAAATAGAAATAAAATTTATGAATTAAATGATGGTTTTATTAAGAAATCACAGAGTCTAGAGCCTGTGTGCTCAGACCGTGTTGTACAACAGCCTCATCAGCTCATTTGTGCAAGAAGTTCCAGGTCCTCCCTCATGTTCTACCTGGCAGGAGAGATGTGCGAATGTATGGGATGAAAGGAGGAGGTGGTGGTGCAGGGCAGAACAGGGCTTTATCCTTTGCAGGAATATGAGAGATGGATAAAGCAGATGCAAATGTAGCTACGTAGTTCGGGGAGTGAGTGGAGGGGTGGATTCACCAGCTGCGTTGGGGACAGTAACTCCATCAGCAGCACTGGCCTGGGAAGGGCTGGCCGTGTAGGCCTGAAGAGCAGCACTTGCAAAGTGCCATTTTCCAGGTGCTGTGGGAAGGAGGCGTCAGGAATACATGTGTCACCCTATTCTGGACCCCCCTCATGGGTGCATGTGCTCAGGGCAGTCTCATGTCCACCTGGACCAGCACTGGTTCTTGCACAGCTCCTCAGGGTCTGTCTGCAACTCGGTCTTCTCTAGGGATGCCTCTTCTTAAGAGTGGAGTTTCCTGGTGCAACGGGGAAAAGTTGGACTTTCTGAATTGGGAAAACTTGTTGCCGAGTGGAGCCAGGTACAGGATGAAACACGGTGTTTGCCATTTGTGGACAACCCTGATAAGAGGGGAATAACAGCTGGGCCACATGCTGCCTCCTCACCGAAACAGAGAGCTTGCTGCAAAAAGAAAGCAGCAGCAGCTGCTGGTTTTTTGCTTCTCCTTCTTCTTTGACAGTTCTAAGGCCCCTGGGGTTTCCAGACACCTGGCTCTCAATTAAACAGCTAATCTGTGCAGCAAGGCACTTAAAGCAGGGAGGAAAAATAGCTTATCAAGTGAACCAGCTCTGGCCTCGGGCTCCTGCTGAATTGAATATCAATATTCTGTAAGGGATTCCTGAACATTAGCGGCAGCAGGGACTATGGTGCCGTTCCCAGCGGAGCTGCCCTGGGCGGGAGGTGTCCTGGTGGGCTGCGATAGCCAGTGGCAGGGGGTGTCATCAGTGCCTCTGGGTGCTGTGCTCGCCGGCAGTCGCGTCCCCTATGACATGTTTAATTGGTTGTTAAGTCCCGAGGGAGCTGCAGGCCGGGATCCAGGTGGAGCTGGATTACAGGACAGGGAAGGGAGAGCAGAAACCCTGTCTCGCATTAACGGGTCACTGTGGTGCCTGCAGGCAGGGAGACCCTGTGGTGTCCTGGGGAGCAGCGCCATGGGACACACACTTCCCTAGAGGAGAAAGGGAACCCAGCTCAGTGCAAGAGGCATGAAAATAAGCCACAGAGCTTATGGCGGTGCTAAATGCAACGTGCCCTGACATGCAAGCAAACAGGAATTTACAAACACATTAAAGAAATTAAGCTCTTCTGCTAGGAGTTAAAAAAAATCTTCACTGTGGTGACAAAATACAGCGCAGGTGTTTCCAGCAAGAACTTCCTTTTAATCCAATATCAGCACTCAAGAAAGGTAAATTGATCATCTCCCATGCAGGAACTTTGTTAACTTGATTATAAAATTTTTAAGATTTAGGAATGCTAGTAATGCTGTGCATGTGCCTGTGCCTGTGCCTGTGTTGTTCTTCTTCCTGGGATGGCGAGGTGTAGCCAGCAAGATGTTGAAGCTGCAGGAACTGGGAGGTGTTGTACACCAAATCGTGCCAGGACAGGCAGGATTTGAATTGAGTGAATATCGGGATCTCGAGGAGTCAGGGATACCTTCCTGTGAGGAGGATTTGTCCCAGCACCATCCACTCCAGCCCAGAGTCTGGGTGCAAATTCTCCTTTATGTCCATCTGAATCTGTCCCTAGAGAGAGATTTACCCGTGTTTCAGCCAGGCCCTGAAGAGGAAAATGAAGTGAGGAGCAAAGAGGGAAGGAAGCAAGAAAGGAAGGAAGGAGGGAGAGAATGGAGGGAGGGAGAGAAAGAGAGAGAAAGAAAAGAGAAGGCAGGCATGAAAGGAAGGAAGGAAGGAGGCAAGATGAAGAAAGAGGAAGGGAAATAAGAAAGGAAGGACGTGCAAGGAAATGAAGCAAGAAAGGAAGAGAAAAGGGACCTAGACAGTTTGGAGAGTTGGGCAGAGACCTCCTGAGGTTCAACAAGGACAAGTGCAGGGTCCTGCACCTGGGGAGGAATAACCCTAGGCACCAGCACAGCTTAAGGGTTGACCTGCTGGAAAGCACCTCCATGGAGAGGGATTTGGGAGTCCTAGGTGACACTACGTTACCCATGAGGCAGCAATGGGCCCTCGTGGCCAAGAAGGCCAATGGGCTCCTGGTTGCAGCAGGAGGAGCGTTGCCAGCAGGGCCAGGGAGGGGATCCTGCCCCTCTGCTCAGCTCTGCTAAGGCCACACATGGAGTCTTGTGTGCAGAAATATTCTGGGCTCCCCAGGACAAGAGGAGCATAGAACTTCTAGAGAGGGGCCAGCGTGGACCAACAAACATGATGAAGGGACTGGAACATCTATCTTATGAGGAAAGACTAAGCGAGCTGGACTGGTTTAGCGTGGAGAAGAGAAGAGTGAGAGGGGATCTTATCATCTTTCACAAATAGTTGTGCCTGGGTATGTAAAGAGGATAGGACCAAACCAGTGGTGGCCAATGACAGGACAAAGGGTAATGGGTACAAATTTAAGCACAGGCAGTTCCATCTCCTTGTGAGGAATAATTTTTTTACTGCTAATTTGGCAGAACCCTGGAACAGGCAGCACAGAGAGGCTGTGGAGGCTCCTTCCCTGGAGATGGTCAAAGCCCTCCTGGGTGTGATCCTCTGCCCCGTGCTCCGGATGTCCCTGCCGGAGCAGGGGTTGGACTGGATGATCTCGAGAGGTCCCTTCCAACCTCAACCATTCTCTGTATTTCTGTGTGATTCTATGTGAAAAATGTGTAAACTTCTGAAAATCTCACCATGTTTTGGGGATTATTTGGGATGACTGATCTGGGGCTCGTTTGTCACCAGCAGGGACCTGGTGCCAGATGGGTGGAAGGGGCTTCCAGCTCAGCCGTGGTCTGGACCATGGCATTTGCCGCAGGTGGTCATCTCGTCTCCTCTATTTCCCTCCTGAAAACTGGCCTGATCATACTGATCTCTCCTTTATGCTCTTTGAGGTGAACTCAGTCTCCTTTCATTTGTTCATCTCTCTTAGCCCTAGTTGCATTTTGTCTTTCTTTTTCCCTTTTTCAACCAGGCCTGGCTTGTGCTGGACTGGGTGCTGAAAGGTAAATTAATAGCTGTGCAAATGCATCTGATGAGGACAGTCATAGTTATTAGACTGCTAATGTATAACCAGGGGTATGTGTCTTGGCTGTATATATTTTTCTAATCATACATATCATCAAGATTTCCAGCTCCAGCTCAAATCAGGACTCCTGCTGACTTCTACATGGTTTATCAAAGGGAAAGTGGCTCAGGAGGATGCTCTGCTTTGTAAAATGCACTGAAGAGCCATATTTTTTCATGGCTCTTTTCAGGAAGGAACAATAAGCTGCCACAGTTGATACCACGCAGGGTTTAATCTGCATCCCGTATGAAGTGCTCTGCTGGAATGCAATTAGATGAAGTATGAAATATTAATATGTGATGATTAAACTGTCCCTTTTTTCAGTTGTTACAATAAAGGATCCACTAAGAGATGTGATGTGAGTGCTGGGGGTAGGGAGAAATGTCGACAGCTTGTACCAAAATTCCAAAGTGTCTGCTGATTTTGGGGGAGCAGCGGTCCCACGGGGAGCGCTCATGAGCGCTCGGCACTCGCTTCCCAAATACCCTATACCATGTGTTTCATAGACCTGTGCAGACCATTTGGTCCCATGGGGGAGGTCTCTGCTGACACCCCAAGTCTCCCCAAGCCGGGAGCACTTGTGCTACTGCCGAAGCGCCATTCCCGGGAGCATTCTTAGGCTGCGGCTCCTGCTATGCCTGGGCAGCAGCCCATGGGCAGGTGGCACTTGGCAAGTGCCTGGTGCGCAGACAGAGGGGTCCTGCTGGCCTACTCCCAAGCCTTTCCAGGTAGCATGGATGTCATCTGGTTGGACCTGCAGGTTGCCGTCTGGTGCCTGCTGCTTGCCCGCCGTGGGGGCACAGTTGGGATTCGGTGACAGGGTCTCCTTTGTGGAGCTGTCCTCGTGCAGGAGCTCCCAGAGTGGTTCTCGAGCGGTTCCCACCTCTGCTGCCAGCTTCAAATCTGTACAACAGGGATCTCCTGGCTCGTCTCACAAAAAGCCTTGGGTACCAAAGCACCTGGTGCAAAGGGAGCACAGAGTACCAGATGAGAAGAGCACAAGAGTGGTCTGAGTGTCCACCCTGTCCTCTGCTCCCAGGGTGAAGCATGTCTTTGCTTTCATGCGTTTCTTTTATTCTTAAAGTAACCTCAGCCAGGCCCATTGACACGAGCAGAGCTGAGCCACGCTATACCTGTTGAGAGGAGCTGGCCCATCGAATCTGAGGGGAAACACAGTGGTTTCCACCCCACACTCTCTCCTGCCAAATCCTCCTAACCCCCGCCCCCCTCCTGCTCAGGGTTAAGGCGCTCAGCAGTTGATGCAGTTGATATTTGTAGATATGAGCAGCTGCTCAGAGATGGAAACCTTGGCAGATGTCACCATTCCTGTCCTGGGAGAGATTGGGGAGCCTGTGGGCTGGGAGCAGGATGAGATCTCTCTGAGCCGGCCCTTGAGAGAACAGCAGCAGAACTCAGTGAGGGCCGCAGGAGGAGACGGAAGAAGAGCCTAGGAGACCGGGTTATGCTTCAGTTTATTTGGTGCAATAGCCAAAAATTAAAATGCGTGTCTTTGCCAGCAGAGTCCAGATGAGGGCACCTAAGCAGATACTATTGCAGGGAAATCAGGCCGGAGATGGAGCAAGGCAGATGATAGCAACGTCCTAAAGAGGTCCAGAGATGTCCTAGCAGGTGCTCTTGGTGCCAGGCTGAGCCCTGCCGTGGGAGGCAGAGCTGTCCCTACCATGCAGACACGCAGCTGGCGCTGATATAGCCGGCACCCTGCAGGGCTGGAGGCAACGGGAGCCAGCTCTGCCCACGCTGGCTCCAGCATGGAGATGGAGAGGGGAGAGCATTGCTCTAGAACAGGTGCAGCCCACAGGCCTGGGAGGTCTGACCAACCTGATGGTTTCCTGTGTGCAACTGGTGAGATCTTTGAATCTGTGTTGACTTCAGGAAGACTCTTAGCCTGGTCTTCAAGAGTGTCCAGGCGTCCGAGTCAGGCAGTCACCATCAGAATGGGTGGCCTCCTGGAGCAGTGAGAATCTAGTTGGCTGGTTGGATAGTGGTTGGGTCACCCAAGGGTTGTGCTAGGGGCTCCTAGTCTACCCAGACTGATGTGAAGAGAATTCGTCAAAGCATGTGGGGTGGCGGTGAGCGAGGCTGAAGAAGGGGCAGCAGAAATGACTGAAAACTTGAATAAACTTTGGCAGCTATCAAAAAGGAAAAGACTGGGTATGGATCTCCTCAAGGGGAAGTGACTAAGTGGGCCAAGGAAGCCTGTGTGAAATGGCCTGGTGTTGGCTATAGGCATCTAGAGATGGACCAGGGCCCATCTATTCTGAAACAAAAATTACAGGGACAGTCAGTCCCTGGATATAGCTGGATTTGGGAGTCTCTAGGTGTAAAGTCAGCGTCACTGACCTACAAAATCACCAACACCATGGGGTGGATACAGAAGGGATCAAGTCCAGGATTGCCTTGACGAAGGCACCCTAAATACAGTTTGCAGCCCCTCCAGAAGTCCTCCCCTCCCCACTCCCAGGTCATCCTGATGCGCCGGGCATTAGGAGGGAGATTTCCTGGGGATGCAACATGCTGGAGCAGCCTCCAGGCTGGGTATCCAAAATGACGAAATGACTCAGAATCCTGCCTGGGCTTTTTCTCATTTTCTCCCCCTGTGCAGCAGGAATAGAGGTTGTTTCCTATGTGAACCTTCTCCAGGCTGCTTTATGTTCATTAGCAGAACTGTGCTTAGAGAGCACGTCCTCAGTGAACAGAGCACTGCAAAATATATATTACAAGTAGATAGTGTTATGTGGATATTATTATATAGATTGGAATTTCAAGCAACCTGAAGAAGTTAGGGACCCATTTGCCAAGGATTAGAGGATTCAGTTCATCTTAGGTTACCTCAAAAATCTTATCTTAAAGTCATTTTCTACATTGTTTTTAAGAACCCTTACTCAGCCAGAAACTGATTTGGAAACAATAAAATAAAAATATCTGTCTGTAGGGGTGGGGAAAAAATGTAACAAACCAGATTTAGACAATGCTTAACTCTTTTTTCCAGTCAAATTTAGCAGGAAGATTGTGTCCTGTCTCTGTGGTAGGTTAATAGAATCATAGAGGCTGGAGATGGATCAGGTTTATGGTGCCATTGCCGCTGCCCATGGAGGACCATCCCGCCATATAGTCCCAATGCTCTGTGTAGCCTGGCTTTAAAAGAGTAAAGGAACTGAGCGTCCAGTTCTTGTGCTCTGAGAATTGGAAAGGCTGGGGTCTGCCAGCCTGTCTGTCTGGAGCTCATTGATGGCAAGCAATGCTAAAACCCTCCGTAGCTACCCGCGTTAGGCTGCAAACACCATCTGTGTGAGGGTGAGAATCCCCTTGGTGAGACCCAACGAGATATAGAGCAGGCGGTGGTGAACCCTAAAACACTGACGCTTGTCGCTACTAGAGAAGCACCAACAGGCAAAAAATGGTTTATACAACGAGCCAGCCAGCCGGGACACCCCCAGAGCCAGGAGCTGAGTAGTAGTCTTCAGAAGGATGTACAGCATTTAGTTTCACACAGTTACCACCCCTGTTCCTTCCCATCCCTCATCTTCCAAAGTGGAGCAAGGATCGCACCTTGCAGCTCTGGAAAATGCACGGCAGCAGCTCAAAACCGCGTCGCCGAGTGAGGGCCTGGAGATTCCCCGGCTAACAGTGACACCTCCTGTTTGCAGGGAATGCAGCGAGGAGCTGTGCTCCCATCCTGGTGGAAGTGCAGGAGCGAGCAGAGAGCGGCGCAAGCCTCGGCAGCCTCCTCCGCACACAGGGCACTTCTTTGCCACCCAACTCTCATTGGCATCCAGAAAAATACCAAGCCCCTTTGCAGCTGCAAGGGCAGGTCCGCAGGGAGCAGCCTATGCTTGTGCCTAGTGAGAGCTGGCCTGTGCTGAGAGTTGCTTGCAAGCGAAAAGCCCTGAATGATGAGCGGGGACTAAGGTGCTGCATGCAGACTGGTGTAAAAAAAGAAATGATCCTCGAATTGTAATTAATTATAGACTGCAAAAAGTTTTCCTTAAATTGTATTAAAGCTTTTATTTAGAAGTAAAATTGATTTAAATGAGATTTTGCTCCCCAAGACCAACCAGATTGCATCCAGAGCACAAGAACCTCATAAATGCAACATTTCTGGCAAGCTTTGCCCTGGGCAGATGAGAGTCCCCTCCCCCGTACAGGCTCTCCAGGGACAGGATCCACCAGCTGTGACTGGCAACACTGAGGAGCTGGTTCTTGTGCTCCAGGCTGGTTGGGAGTGACCATTTCTCCACCCCTTTTTGTAAGACTCTGGTAACTCCCTTGTGCCATTTTCTGACCCTCTCACCTTTTTTCCTCCAGGTGTTCAAAATGTCATTAAAGGTACAGACAAGTAACATCACAAACAAGAATGACCCCAAGTCCCTCAACTCCAGAGTCTTCATTGGCAACCTCAACACAGCCGTAGTGAAGAAGTCGGATGTGGAGACCATTTTCTCCAAGTACGGCCGAGTGGTGGGCTGCTCCGTCCACAAGGGCTATGCCTTCGTGCAGTACTCCAATGAGAGGCACGCGCGTGGCGCCGTCCTGGGTGAGAACGGGCGCGTACTGGCCGGCCAGACACTGGGTGAGTCTTCCACTAGCCATTTCTGGTGCCAAGGAATATGCAACTGGAGCAAGGAGCTGAACATGCTGCTGTGGCCAGGGTGGCAGAAGCCTCACCAGTCAAGGCCTGGCCCCTAGTCCCCAAATGAGGCAGACCCAGAGGTGATAACCAGGTTCAACCAAGAGCCCAGATCATCAGACAAGTCCATGGTGTTGAGGCAGATCTGAGGTGTAGCAGGAGGTCAGTCCCCAGCTCAGGGCCAGTAGTGGCTAGGCAGGTCCATAGTGACAGCACAGGTCTGCAGTCAAGCCAGGAGGTCAGTCTGCCGTCTGCTCTGGTAGGGATGGAAAAGGCTGGGAAAAACATTTCCTGATTCTCCTTCTAGACAGGACCATGAGTAGAAACTCAAGTTTGGGGTCCCTGGACACACTCGTTTGCTTAGTTACTCATCTTATTTCTCCTGGCATGGTCTTAGCCTCTGTATAACATGCCAGCATAAACCATCTAGCAGGGAATTTGCATGGAGGAAAACAGATGTGCCTAAATTAAGCATGTGTCGTTAGTATTCATGCATGTAACTAAAATGTCTGGATTATGCCATTTAAAAGTCACTGGAGCTTGAAGATACATTAATACTATTGATACTACTGCAACGCTAAAAGCCCCACTGAATTTTGGGCCCCTTTAGGCTCTGTAGCAAGAAGTGTTCACTGCTGTGAATCTTACAGTCTAAACAGCAAAGGGGAGGATGACTTCTGGTCTTCAGTACTTCTCCTTCTGCTTCTGGTCATGGAGGAGATCGTCAGGACAGCAGGAGAGGAGAGTCTTGATTACTTTTTTCCCACGCCAGTGCCCTGGAGGGTGACCACAGTGCTGCTTGGATGTTGTGGAGACACTAGGAGCTTAAGATAAAAATCCTACATTGAAGCAATTGTCGGTTCATTTCAAGGAGGTGCTCACCTCACCCATTACCTCACAGAATCGTAGAATCATAGAATGCCTAAGGTTGGAAGGGACCTCTAGAGGTCATCTAGTCGAACCCCCCTGCACATGCAGGGCCACCAAGAGCACGTGGCACAGGGCTGCATCCAAGCAGGTCTTGAAGATCTCCAGAGAAGGAGACACCACAACCTCTCTGGGCAGCCTGTTCCAGTGCTTTGTCACCCTCACTGTCAGGAAATTTTCCCTTAAGTTCCTGTGGAACTTTTGGTGCTTCCGTTTGTGGCCATTTCCTCTTGTTCTGTCAGTGGCCACTACTGAAAAGAGGCCACCCCATCCTCCTCACTGCCTCCCTTGAGGTACTTGTACACACTGACTAGATCCCCTCTCAGCCTTCTCTTCTCCAGGCTGAACAGGCCCAGCTCCCTGGCAAGATGGTAGTACCCCAGTGTCTACCTCTGAGACCTAGTAGTCTACCCCAAAGTACCTCTGAGTAACCTTGCTCAACTGATGTTAAAAGAGATGACTCCCTCCCTCTCCCTCCAAGCATGTGAAAAGCTCTGGTCTCTCACTGTTGTGTCATAAAAATACCAAACAAAAACAGCCCAACTGGTCCCAGCTGCATCCTTCTCTGCAGATTGCTGCGAAGGGGCACATGCTGAGAAGCTGTTGTCAATCAGCTCTAAGCTGAGAATTGGAATTGAAGGCAGCATTTTTAATGAAAAATTGTTACTTGTCAGCCTGCTGCACACAGTGTTCATTGGGCACCCAGCAAAGAGTTTTGCAACCCATTCCCACTCTGCTTCTGGCACAGCAGTCTGAAACACAACGTTGAATTCAGCTGTGGTCTTTCAGATAGGATACTGCCTCCATGATCAGCTTATTCAAACACCAGAAACTCTTTTCCACTTCCCTTCAGCACAAAGCAAAGTTGAAGGCACAGGGCGACGGGGCGAAGTGCATTGTGCCAGTGCTGCTTCCAATCCAGATGTTGCCCACATGTTCACACAGTGCACAGACATGATGAACAAGGCCTTGGGGAAGAAAGGCGCTTATGTGGACACTGCAGAAAGATGCTACAGGCTCAGCTGAGAGACCAGCACTTTGCTGAGGAGAGATGGCTGGGTGCCCTGCTGGGAACTTGTGATGCTCTCCTCAGTGCCTGGTTTGACACCAAGCCACAGGGGCCTCTGGCTGTGAGCATGTTCCCCCTCTAGGAACATCTGGCAGAGAGGAGGAGAAAATACCCTTCAAGGTGGCTGGAAGATGTCTTTGCACCAAAGAAGCTGTCAGGTTGTTGCTGGTGGGAAGTCACCACCAGAAAGGGAGGTCACAGCCCCGGCCATGCTCCTAGAAGAGGCAGGAAGGGGTGAGAGGACACAGAAGATGTGCTGCTGAGGAGGATGTGATGGCTCTGTTCAGAGACAGAGACATGGGGGGCTTCAAGCTGACGGCAAAACTTCCCACACAGACAGTGGAAGCTGCTTCCTGCCGCGGCAGGAATGTTTCAATCTTCAGCTTTAACTTGCCAGTTCAGTCTGAAATGTCAAGCTCCCAAAACAGGTTCTGAATTTGAGCCTTGTCTGCAGTTTGGAAATGTTGGTTCTCTAAGCTCCCTGGAAGGGTTGGACAGAGCAAACATTTGTTTCTAGCTCCCTCCAGCAACTTATGCATGATGGGATGCAACCAGGTATTCCTTGGGAAGAACAGACATTGCAGGACGCTTCCAGGGCTCTTCATGGGTAGTGAGATTAAATCCAGCAGTAATCCATCCCTGCTGCCTCTGCTGCCTCTGCTGAGCAATGGGCATCTTCCTGATTCCGTGTGGTCAGAGATGCCTGGATGTGAGAGAGGGATACAGCCATGGGGTGGGCAGATGGATTCCGTGACAGCTACAAAGGGAACAGATGAAATGAAGTTGGAGACAGCGATGCAGCGGAGAGAGATGGATTGTCAGTGAGATGCAAAATCTATTCAGGCCGATGCGCGTGCTGAGCTCTTGTCTCTGCTTATTCAGTGTCAAGGGAATCCTGAGGGAATCTAACTGTGCATCATCCTTGTAGGCTGAAAGTACAGATTTTTGGTCTGACTGCACGCTCCAATGCTGTACTCTTTCTAGTGGTGCACATCAGCAAATGGATCTAATTAGTGTCATTATCCACCACGGGCCTTTCAGTGCAGCTCCCTCAGGGGTGTTAAGCAGCATGGTGCTGCCGTTAGCTCTACACTTTACAGGAGAAGGGACTGACAGCCCATGAGAAGCCCTGACAGCCACAAGGGCTCACACAAAGTGAAGCTGTGTGGGGATGTGTGCAGAGTGCCCCGAGGAAGCGCCTGCTGCCCTCCTCGCTCACAGCAAACGGTCATTACCAAAATGACCGTTTCTGAGTCAGCTCCAGCCAGCTGGAGCTGCTCCAACATGCTCAATAGACACACGGACAGCAGTTGGCCACAAGCCTGCCCAGTCCCATAGTCATGTGTGTCTGTTTTACCCCTCCAGCTGGACACTCCTTTAGCATTGACTATCAGCAACAAAAAACATTTATTTATATGGAATGAGCCTGAAAAGCAGAAGTTTGGATGTGATGGAGAAACCAGGAGGTACTTGCCTGATCCTTGGCCAAGGAGCCATGAGGGATCGAGATCATGCTCCTCTGCTCCTCTCCAGGCAATATGGGGCTCCACAGACACCAGTAAATTGCCCCTACCATTTCTGCTCGCATTGAAAGCGCGTTGGACGTGGAGGCAGCAGAGCCAGTTTCCTCTGCAGACCAGAGGAGTTTGCTGTCACCTTCCCTGCGACAAGACCTGCCTCCAGGAGCAGCTAGGGTCGCTGCAGGCATGTGTCTGCCCCCATGCAGCTGTAGCGCAGCCAAACTGAGCGGTGCCCAGGTGCTTAAAAATCATTTTATTCTACAAGGACCAAGGGATAAATTGTAACTGCCAGTTAGCAGCACCCAGCAGGTTTATATGTGATCAGTGTTGTATCACAACCACACTGAACTCTCCTGAGAAGCCAGACCTGATGTTGTCATCTTGTGTGCATGGGTTAGGGAATGGGCAAGGTGTCTTGAACACTAATGGTGAGTAGCTGTGCAATGGGAGAGAAGGGGCCAGCCAAGGGTGAGAACTGCCTTGGTCCGAAGCTGTGCTGATCGCTGTGTTTTCCTTCATTGCAGATATCAACATGGCTGGGGAGCCTAAGCCAAACAGACCCAAAGGGCTGAAGAGAGCAGCCTCGGCGTTGTACAGGTAAGTCTGCTCCATGTCCCCCCTGCAGCCAGGGCTGACGTTCCCTGCTCGGCATGTGGATGCTTCCAGGTCCTGGAATGCCCCGGGCTACTGCTCCTCAGTGAGCTCTGCCCTCCCTTGCGGGGCTGAGGGGAGAAGAGACAGTAAGGGCAGAGACAGGGCTTGGCCAGGTCTTAGGGACGTGGGAGTCTCCTCCAGGCACAGCTCGGCCCATGGACCGGGCGTCTCTTGAAGGAATACAGACAGCAGCTGCCTGAAACCACACCAGAGATGCTGAAACGGGTCTGAAAAAGTGAAACTCTCCCCTCCAGCTCCAAGAGCATTGGAGGAGAACATGGATGAGCTGTGCAAAGACACAGGAGAACAAGGCAAGAAAATACAGACTCCAAACCATGGTTTTTCACCAGCAAAAAAAAAAAATCCAAGACAAGGGAAGTCTCACCTTCACAACCGCCGCCTCTTCTAAGTATCTCTTTTACGGCCCAAGTTTAAAAGGAAAATCAGGAAAAAGGAAAGTCAGCAAAGCAGAAGCATCCGGCTTGACCGTGCATCGAGTCTCTGCAGACACCAGCCTGCGGCATGATGAGGAAGTCACGGAAGCAGCCGCCTGTCTCTTCCCAATGGTTTGGCCCTTAATAGATAAGGAACATTATCCCAGCAAGGCAGACAGACAGCGAGGGCAGGAGGTGCGTTTGCAGGAGTTACAGCACATTGATTTCCTAGGCAGAAACCTCAGCATCCAGGGAAAGATTATGGCTGTGAGTGACGGAGGAGCATTGCTTACCCTGTACCCAAGGAAGTAACAGTTTATTGCCTGGCTCTTAGCTCTTTACAGATTGATGCGCCGGTGTGCGTGAACACATTCCCAGGCGAGCACTTGTGTGTCCTCCCCGCAGCACCACAAACACGCCGGGGCTGCCCATAGAGCTCTGCCAACAACCCAAGATCTCACGTATGCCTCACGCTGCTTAAAATTCGCTCAAAGAAACTTAGTGAAGAGTTCGTCTGTCTTGTTGTGTGACCAGAGTTTGGCCCTCTGTATTTACATGGGATGTAAGGCAAGGGGAAATACCCACACTGATATACAGAAACAGAGAACATCTTTTTATTTAAATGTATGCATACTATTTACACAGTGGGGGTAGTTTATAATGCAACTCAATTTGTTCTGTGCAGCCAGATGATAAAGACTCCTCCTTTGCCAGCATTTTCTCGTGGTCCGTACCTTGGCCACTAACCTCCTCCTATTGTAATGACTATTATCTCAGACTCCGAGAGAGACAGCGCAAAATGTTTGCTACCTCCCACAAATAAGGTTGTGTTAAAATACAGGTCGGAGAGTTATCCTGCTCCAAGCTTCGGCAATATTTCATGCTAGATTGGTGACAGATTTAAACTTTGCCATCTGGACTAGCAAAAACCCTGGGAAACAGGGAGACCAGGTTTGCACTGAGCTATGGTTATAGCTTTTTCTAACCATAATTTATTTTTTTAAATGCTGGACTTCCAAACTGCAACCTATAGTCTATAGAAATTCTATGAACAGATCAGATTATCTCCTTGGGGACTGAGTTTATTTTTTCTCGATGTGAGAGAGACTTGTGGATTAAAGGGGATCTCTCATTTTGGATGCAGAGGAATCAAAAATCCTGACAATTTCCCTTGACCCACCAGCCGAGGTATGTGTTTGGGTGCTTGATATTAAAAAGAAATCCCCTGGGTTTGGCTTCCCCTCTGCTGCCAGTAGGTAAAACATTCGCAGGCTTTTTCCAGCATAAGTTCTCACATGTCTGTAGGAGCCAGACCTTCAAGTAGTGTCAGTCCTCATGGCTCTGGTCTGCCCAGTCCTCCAGGCTCCCTCCCGCTGCCTGCAGTATTTGGCCAACATCTCTTTGTGCACAGGACATCCCTTCCCTGCTCCCAGCTGCAAGCAGGGTCAGGGCAATCCCAGAGCACTGCAGGATGCCCAGGAATGCCGCCAGCGACGTAGCAAGGCCGGATGGAAAATGAACCTGTGTTTTGTCGGTGTCTCACAGGTATTTGTATGCTGTATCATAAAACCTTCCAGCAGTCGTTTTCTGGCTGCCTGGGGCATGTCCAGGCAGACTTTGGTGGCTCTCAGGGCTGCAGTCCTGTCCTGACAGTCCCCGTGGCCCTGCTCAGGGTTTGTACTGGACCTTTGGAGGAAAAACCTCCGGCCTTCTGAGCAGTGCTGGTCGGGGACTTGCTCTGCAGCAGTAAGGAATCTTCATGGAGCTGTGGGACAACCATCTAAGCTGAGCCTGCAAGAGCCACAAATCGTCTGGCAGCTCAGTGACCCGAGGAACCATCTCTGAAATGGGGATGGATGCAAACTGCAGGAATGGGAGAATGGTCTCCTTTCGGCTCCACTGGTGTTTGGATCCCTTGTTGCGCCCATTGCTTTCACCACCAGGAGCTGGTGTTGAAGCTCCTCCAAGCAGCATCTCCACTCATCCCACGACTGCCAGGAGCAACAACGTCCCCAAGAGCGCAGGGCCAAACGTGCACTGACCAGGCTGAGAAATGGCCACGGGGCAGAGCAGCAGCGGAACCAGCTGCGGGACCCAGCACCCTGCAGCCTCCATGCAGTGCCGGCATCCTGGAAATGCTCCTTTCCCTTCCCATATCCATCTCCCAGCTTCCAGCTACTTTGGCAACTTGCAGAAGGAAGGAATCTCGCACCACATGTGCAAGATTTTCAAAGCTCTCCATTTAATCAGTGCCTGATGTTGCCAATAGCTTTGCAGTTGATAATATTTCTACTGCTGCAACCATTAAGGGTGTGCAACTGTTAATAGAAGGATGCAACCTGAGAACAACCTGTCACTCCTGATTATCAGCACAGGGCCATCAGCCAGGTAATTAAAAGCACGGCCACTCAGATTTACATCTGCTCTTCAGGTACATGCTCCAAAGTGGCACCTTTCCTCCTGCAAATGTGATGGACGTGCACCACATTGAAACAATTTGCCCTTCAATTCCTAATGTGTTGGTTTTGAACTTTGCTAAGTCGTTAAAAACAATGATGTGATTTAATTACTAAAGAGAAGTGGCACAGAGGAGACATCAGGAGCTGGAGCATGTTGCTACCTTAGAGCCTCCTGCTGGCTCAGCCTCCAGCTCTCCCTGTTTTGTTTTTAAAGGTCACGGTGTCACCAACCAATTGAAAATGGCAAAAATGATTCCTCCACACGTAGGAAGCCCTGACAGGTCACTGAAAAATGATCCGTCCGTTTTGGTGAGGTTTATCTTACATGCAGGGAAATGACCATTTCCAGATAACTCACTGCAGCTGAGGCAATCGCAGCAAGGCTCTGTCTTGCCCCTTGCAAAGTTACAAATGGGTTTTTTCAGCCTGGATGGGTTAAAAAAAAGGAAACCACTTCTTCAGTGCAGCTCACCTGACTTATTTGCAATGCCTACCTCTGAATGTGATGAATCCTAACCTGGATCTGCCTCTTTCTTCCCATAAAGAGAGCCTAGATTGTGTATAGGCTCTGTGGCGTGAATCCCACCACATTTGGAAAGTCAGGCCCAGGGCCCCAGGATAGTTAAGGATCCAAGTCCATCTGAAATGGGATGTTGAGTGTCTTGAGTCCCCTGGGCTCCAGAGACAGGGAATCTCCCTGCTTCCCTGCTTTTCACCCACAGTCTGCAGAGACTCTGTCCCCATCCAGCAGGTCACACACGCTGTGGTCTAACTCCCTGCGGCAGCTCTAAATAACAAACGGCAAATTGTACCGATGGGGGTGTGCATCAGCAGAACATAGCGCTTGCCGGTGCTGCTCGTCCTAGATGGTTAGGATCCCCTAGATGGCTCCTGCTGCAAATTGTTTAATGTTTACTGAGTTTTTTGACCACTTAAGATACCAAAATGGTATTTCAGCAAGTCTTTAAAAAATCACAGATCTATTGTAGCTTTCTGGTAACACACATGCACACACACGCACATCCACCCATCTGGGCCGGGTGGCTCCGGCACGGCGACTAACACAAAGAGGAAAGGCATGGGGGTGTTTTGGATGCTGGCAGATGCCCCAAGCCATAGCAAGCTCCGCTAGCAGGAGCAGAGACCCATGATGAGTGACAGCCCAGGGACAAGTTCCTGTGGGGATGGAGATACTGCCTCTTCCCAGGGTACCGAGAGCTCACAGCTGCCTTTCCCTGCCTGTGGACCCCAGAAACCTCCGCTCCTAGAGCCAGCCAGAAGCGTTTCACCAAAGCCTGTCAGAACTATTACAAAATTGCAGCAATTTCATTTTAAGTTGCATCTAAGGGGAGAAAAGGAGTAGTTTGACAATGTCTATTGCCTATTTCAATTTTCTTTTCAAGCAACTTCCTATTTTGATTGCATTCTGTGTTTATTGAATTCGAGTAGAATTGGAGTCAAACATTCCTGGTGATCAAGATAGATTGGAAGGCTGAGGGGAGTTATTTTCCTTGGAGATTTTCTATATTTCCAGGTTTCCTACCAAGTCAGAATGAAAATCAAGTTACTGTTCTTGAAATATCTCCTTGAAAATTTTCCACTTTCCATGCTGCTTCTTGAGCCATAAGTTATATTCCAGCAAGAACTGATGTGATGAGAAATAACTTTCTCTTTCAGATCAGAAAGGCATGTAAGAAAATAAATGCAGATCCTGCTATCTGGGGTACTGGAATTGTCATTTCTGAGGTTAGCAGATACATTGTCTCAAGTCAGAAAAGGATGGGAGGACACCAAAGCTGAAAAAGGGAAAACCGATATCAGAAAGCAGCAAGTTGCTAGACCTAAATATATGTTGCGAAGCCTAGTACCAGCATAGGCATCTTGGGTGATAAACTGAATTTCTGGTCAAAACTACATTTCCCGTCTGCTGCCTTGGCCAAACTCCTCTCCTTTTTGTCACTTCTTGCTTAAGCTGCAGGACACCAAATTCATGTCTCTGTTTTTCTTGATTCAGTCTTAATGCTTGAGCCCTCCTCCTTTGACACCACATCCCTAACAGCAGCCCGTGGGGTGTCAGTCAGCACCGGCACCATCGTCCCTTTGAACGCCCACTGCCCTCCTGCTCTTTCTCTGGCCTTGCAACTGCTGCAGCGAGGGCGAAAGCAGGGTTGGGTCTTCAGGACATCGTGTTGGTGAGAAAACCAGGGGCTGAAGTGCAATGAAAGCCCAAGAAACGACATGGACAGGGTATTAGGAGGAGGAGAGGTGCTGAACATCTTCAGTACCACAACTATGAAATTCATGAGTGTCTCCTCCTTCTCCATGGTCACTAACCAGCCCTGTCCTTCCTCTGTCTCTGCAGCGGTTATGACTTCGACTACGACTACTACAGAGACGACTTCTACGACAGGTAAGAGGGCAGGCGGTGGCCTCGTGGGTTCTGCCATGGCATGGCGCAGCCCCCAGCTGCTTCAGCCACTGCCCGTCCCCGCAGGCTCTTCGAGTACCGAGGCCGCGTGTCACCTGTGCCCCGCGTGGTCCCCGTTAAGAGGCCCCGGGTCACCCTCCCCATCGTGCGCCGCGTGAAGGCCGCACTGCCCGTCAAGCTCTTCGCCCGCTCGGCAGCCATCACCAACAGCTCCGCCAAGCTCAAGCGTGAGTATGTGCGGGCGGTGGCAGGACCCCGCTGTGACCCACATGTCCCCTGCCCAGCGAGGGGGTTCGGGTCAGCGGGAGGGCTGAGGCTGGACAATCAGGGGCCTCTGTGTGCCGGACACAGCGAGTCCTGGGTACCATCCTGACACCTTCCTCTTAGTAGATGTGTCCCCAGGAAGCTTTGGCACCAGCCTGTCCTGCCAGGCGGTCAAGAGGAGACAGCCCCATCCCCAGGGCCCTAAAAGGGACCTCTCCAGTGTGTCCAAGTCAAAGTCCCTCCATCTCCAGCTTTGGAGGTCTCTGCAGCACAGCCATGGCCACAAGGGCTAAGCCTTACGGTGGCCACGAACAATGTCTTGCTCACAGCATCATCCGTAATGCATAAGACAACCAAGCAGAGTAAATTCCTCTCTTTCCTTCTTCCGTTCCAAGTGAAATGCAGTGAACTGCAAACGATCAAAACCGAACTTACCCAGATCAAATCCAACATCGACGCTCTTTTGGGCAGACTGGAGCAGATTGCAGAGGAGCAGAAAGTGTCCACAGGTTTGTTGGCTATGTCAGCAGCCTCGGGGGCAGCTGGGAAGGGCCGGGAGCTGCGGTGTGGGGAAGGGCCCTCCGAGCGCTCGCGGGGGCACCCAGCCGCTCTGCAGGGCTCGGCGGCTCCTTGCGGTCACGGATCTGCCCTCGTAGCGCCCACCAGCTCCTGCCAGGGAGACCCCTCAGACCCTGCACGAGATGTTTCCGCAGCACGAACAGGAGCAAGGACTCACTATAGCAAACATCAAAGTGCAAGTTCCTGCTCCAAGGAGGTCCAAGGCTGCTCAGCGGCAGGTTCCTGGTTAGGAGCCCCTGGCCACTTTCTGCAGGATGGAAGAGGAAGGCTGCCTCTGCCCAAGGGAATTTCCTTCTTTTCCTGAAATAGAAATCAGAAGCTGAAAACTGTTCTGGGTTTTACACGTCAGCAGTAGGCTGCATTGCAGTTCATTTTCATGCATGGTTCATTTTCTGCCCACGTTGGGATTTAAGCAGAAGGGGTAAATGGGCTACAAGTGTTAGATTAACTAGAAACATCACTGCAAAAAAAAACACACAGCATAGGCTGCCAAAATTACATACTCCAAATTATGGAAATGTGTTTAAAATCTTTTTTTTTTTCCTTTGGTGACTTATTTTGTCACCAGAGAGGCTGGCAGAATGAATTCTGATTTGCCTCTCCAGTATTTCTTTCAGTCAACTCCCTCAAAATCGACATTGTAGGAAGAAAACCCACCATATATCCATTACTAACACAGCAACTGCTAAATACGAGGGTCCATTGGATTAGTCTCATCAGACTTCAAGAACTGCCCCCTCTAATCCAGGTCTTGGCTCTTGGTCCTGCAGAGGTCCGGAAGAAGGTGGACGGAAGCAAAAGCGAGATCTCGCAGGAAGACACAGCATCGGAGGCAGAGATCAACCCCGAGGAGCCGCTGAACGGAGATGAGGGTGAGGAAGAGGGGCTCACACGAGATGATTGTGAAGATGAACTGGTAAGAGGGTTTGGGTAATATATCCCTTCAGCCAAGAGAATTTAATAAAAAACTGCAATTTTTCTGGAACTTTTTAAGTCCCCAGGAAAATACAGTCTTTCCTGCTTAAAAAGAAATAGTTGTACTTAATCCCATGATTGCTCACAGCTTGTTCTTCTAGAGTACTCTGCTTCCAAAAGATTTGGCCTAGAGACTCCACATGGAGATGCTGAAGAAACATAGTTGGCTCTTGAAATTCAGTTCACATTTATCCTTGATTTCACAATAGTTTAATCAATGGTTAAAACAAGTTGCTTTGCTCCAGAGTGATTCTCAGTTGGACTAAAACATATGGCAAAGATATGCCGTATCATATCAACTACACTTGACTGACAACTTGTATTTGCATTGACCTTTCTTCGGGATGGACACCAAGTTGCATAAATGTACTGCAGTTTGAGCAAGCAGCTACTGCTGTGCATGAAGCAGCATCTCCTTGCTGAGGGCAGCACTTACCTGAGCCCAGTTAGCCTGATGTCCTATGCACTGGCTTTAGGGTTTCCTGCATAAGGGTATTTTCTAGGTAGGGACTGCCAGCAGGCCGAGTGAGCCCAGGGGCAACTTCTTTGCCTAAAAATAATCATCCGTTTATGCAGTTACAGGCTGAGAAATGTGTGTGCTTACTATGGTATTGCAGGGTACTATATTACTGCTGGTGGCATTGTCATTTCTCAAGAGTTAAGGATCCTCTGAAAACTGGATCAGCTGCAGACCCAGGTGAAATGGGCAGTTACAAAGGGCAGTCGGGTGCTGACCAGAGATCAGCCCTCCTGTGCAGCTGCGTCCTTCAGCAGTTCAGGCTCGCTGTGGTTCTGGTGCCCAGGGCACCTTGGTGAGGAGGGATGAGGAATTCGAACAGGAATTTTCAACTGTTTCATCTCCAGGGGCATCATAGCTGAAGCCCATGACCACTGCTCAATCTAAGGAGGTGATTAAGAGAAGACATCCCAACAGACTGCTGTAAAGCAGAGAGGCAAAGGCTGGCCTTCATCTCTGCTGATTATGACAAGGAAGCCAGGTTTAAATTACCTCAAGGGAAACAGATGGTAGAAATTAGCGGTGGGGAAAACTTGCTGATGCTAATAATGATAAAAAGTGCTGTGCAGACTGTCAACAGCAAATGTGGAATTCTCCAGCATTGGTGGGATATGAAAACAGAGTGGAGAGGCATCTGCTGGGAATGATTTAGGATGAACTGGTCCTCATTAGGTGTGGGAAATGAAAAAGATAACTATTTCAGGTCCCTACAATCTACTTTCTGTAATTCTCTGGTCCTAAAGAGGGACTGAGGTCAGAAATCTTTTGCTGCCAGTATCAGACAGGCTTGGGTGTGCTCAGCATGGGGCAGCTTAATGTGTGCAGTTCATGCACAGGAGTACTTCCTTCAACACTGCAAGGCAAATCACAGAAAACATCCTTTATACTTTGATCTTGACCTTGCAGCACTGAACAACTCCTAAATCTTCGCAGTTCTTGAGGAGTGACTTCTTCATCCCGTGTTTCTCTGACCTACACACATCAGCACAGCTCTCATCTCCTGCCATCCACGGATACTGCATCCACATTTGCACATTTGTCACTAGAAACGTGACACACCCTGCATCCATCTACCCTGCACACACCCTTCCCTGCAGCCCCACGTGGGGCTGAAGTTGGCTGCCCTGGGACTGTACACTAATCTCTGACCATGGCAGGGGTGCCCAGTGTGGGTAGGGGCAGAGGAGACAAGTCCGAAAGGGATGCTCCAGCCCACAGATGTACAGAGACTGGCGCTCAAAATTAATTTGTGCCCTCTTCTGGGCCAGTATCTCTCAGCCTTCACATCTTAACCAGTTCTGACTTGATTGTCAGTAACAGGTCCAGAAGGGTACCCCTAATCTGCTTGTCAGTCAGTCGTGTCAAGAAATTGTCCTTGCTGCTCTCCAGAAACCTCCTGGATTGCTTTTTCCCAGCCCCATTACCCTTCCAGCAGGTATGAGGGTGGTTGGATTCATAGAACATAGAATCGTTAAGGTTGGAAGGGACCTTTGGAGATCATCTAGTCCAACCCCCTGCACGTGCAGGGATACCTGCAGCCCATGGCACAAGACTGCATCGAGTTTGGAAGATCTCCAGAGAAGGAGATTCCACAACCTCTCCCGGGTTCTCCTGCCATCTCAAACAAGGACCCATTTCCATTCTTGTTCATCTCTTAATACTGTTAATTCTGCCCCCTCTGCCTTATGGCAGACCAATTTGGGGTTTCTCTGGGTGCTCTCCCTGGGATGGCTGCAGAGCGCGGCCCCACCAGTCTGTTTCTTTCTCACCCTCTCTGATTCTCCTATGATTAGGAGGACCTACAATCATGAAGCTTCTTCTAGCTGCCCACAGAATGCTTCATACCCTTCTCAGTCTGTAGCAGATGCCACCATGCTGTCCATGAGTTTTGTCTGTCCCCTGGTCCTTAACCATGGCCTGTTCCAAGGCCAAGCTGTGAGCATTTGAACTATCCGTTTGCATGAAGCACAAGGGGCCTCTTCGCCTCCTACCCTGGCCTCCTGAATAACCTGCTCACAGAGTGCTACACCAGCTTGGGAGCTGCAGCTCTGCAGGCAGAGGAGACTCTGTTCTGTTGTGGAAATCACAAGGCTTCAGACTTGCCCATCTCGGGAGTCTCCATTGAGAGCTCCTTAGCTCTAGCCGTCCCTCCTTCCTCGCACTGATAGACGGAGGCGTTTGCCTCTGCAAAATCTCCATGCGGACCCTGTTTTGGAGGTTGGCTGGGATGCAGTGGAAGTAGCAAGACAATGGATAGATGAATTCCCTGTGCCTAATTCCCTGGCCCTTCTCCCACAAGAAATGTAGCTCACAGAGCTAAAATCTTCCACCTGATTGAAGCAGGCAGAGAAGAGCAGATTCAGAACTGAAATCAGAATGGGACCCCCATGCCTTATAAAGCAGCATCTTACTAGCAAGATTTAGATTAAGTTCCCTTGACTTTCCTTTCAGATTAGCTAGTATCACCTGCAGGTGTCCCATGGCTCCATATCCATCTATAAAACACCCCTCTCAAAATTTGGCCTCCACATGAAGTACTGCTGCTGACTGTGCAGTCCTTTCAGTGATGCTGTATTGCAGAATGGCTCCATGAAGGGACCTTCTCATGCCTGATTTTCCAAAACACTCTGGCTGGAAAGAGGTTCAACCTATCATGCTATCACTGCAGCCCTTGGCGTGGGGAATGCTCTAAATGTTACCATTTTAGGTGATCTTTCCTGCAACCTGGGACCAGCTTCCCTGGGAGTACTGCTGTGCAATCTGCAGCTATGGGCCAGCTCCATCCCTGAGCAAGCAGTAGTGAGCACTGCAGGCCTGTTCTCTGCCGTGGTCCCTTCCCAGCTCCCCAATAAACTGCTCACAGTACCCAAACAAGGCACCAGCTGTACACTCATGGAGTAACACCCACTTTTTGACACATGCTGTGGGTATGCACTGAGCACAAGTGCCTCACCTCACCTGGCCATATAAAAATGAGGCATTTGCCTCGCAAGAGCAGCTCAGCAGCCACTGGTGCCACAGATTCAAACCATGGGGACATGCTGACCTGCAGGAGGTGCTGGAGCTGGATGAGCCCCGAGCGGACACCAGACTTGACACCGCGACGGTGCCGTGGGCCCACCTTCATCCTGGTGCCTTGGGGCTTTAGCAGAAGCCTCAGAATCCAGCAGGGAATGACACTTCCCAGGATCTCCTCTGGGCAGAGCACTGCCGGAGAAGGGCCCCGAGCAAACTCCTGCCCTTGTCCTGGAAGTGTCGCAGACGGTGGCTGCCTCCCTGCAGAGCCGGCAACGCGTCCCTGCTGCAAGAGCTCTGCCTCAGGCTGCAGGACAAGTCCCTCCCTGTGTGTGACACTTCACAGCATCCCAGGCAGGGCAGGAGGAGCAGGTGGTGATTTCCTCTTTCTGGTCCTTTTTCCCTTCAGGAGAACAGCCATTACACAGATGTGGAGGATGCCAGACTACAGTAACCAGGTACAGCTCACACACTACTTTTGGAGCATATGCTTTCATCCCATAGTTTTTGTTTGTTTGTTTGTTTGTTTTTTGGCTGCTTCAGAAGATGCTCTTTCACACTGATTCTCTGAGTTTTCCTAGCATCTAGCATGGAGCCTGGCTGCTCACCTGGGCCACCCATCAACCCCTCTCTCCATTTCCTAAGTCACTGCCCCTCTGACACTTAGAGAAAATGATGCATGTATTTTTCTCTCTCCTCTTTTGCAGTCCATTCAGAACAGCAGTGAGCAGCAATGTGTGGAAAGCACAAGGCTAACCCCTATCCTGGCACGCTGAGCAAGACAAGCTAACGTGAAGGGCTGCTGTCATCTCCGCCTGGCATTCAAAAGGAGAAACATGGCCCAACATCTTCCACCCATCTGTAAAGCAAAGAAAATTATTCATCCCAGCAGATCCCCATCGATGGATTCAGAGCTCTGTTGCCAGCGCAGGCAGCAGCCAAACCCTGCACAGCCCGTAACCTCCACTGGCTGGAACGGGGCGAGCGACTGTGTTACCAAGTGAATCAGAGACACTGTCCAGCATTTTGTAGAAGAGGGGGTCAAATTATATCCAACAAAGAGGTTTTTTGTTTTGGTTTGTTTCTGTTTTCCCCATGGTAATTAAGGGCCGTAACACTTGCTAACTGGAGGAAAAGTTGGGGCAATTTATGGCCATCATGTCAAGCAAGAGGATATGGGGCACCTCCCCTCCCAGAACAGGGGCCTCGTCTCATGTCTCCCTCGTCCTATGAGCTGTCACGGGTCCCTTCCAGTGGGACAGAAGCCGGTGCCACTTCATTGCTCTTTGCGATTGCTGGAGGAGTGGGGCAGGAGAGGGAAGCCAGCACTCCAGGGCAGCAGGGACAAAGCACACATCACTGTGGTTGCTTGGGCTCCTTGCGCTCTCGGAAGCGCTCTGGAGCTTGGGGAGCCCAACCAGCCTGGGGCTGGCAGCACAGAGCCCTTTCTTGGCTCGGGGCAGCGTGGGCAGGAGGTGACCCCACTCCCTGTGCCGCACAGTGACACGAGCCAGCCCATCATGGGGGCTCACACCTCCCCCTGCTCCGGCATCGTCCGAACGGATCAGAGCAATGAGACGACCTGTCTGGGCTTAGCAAGACTGGCAACACGGGACACGCTGAGCACAATGCACATGGGCCTTCGAGCACCGTTCCTTACTTCCAAATTCAATCTGCTTTGACCTGCCCCAAGCCCTGACGTCAGAGGGGCGTAGCCATCAGCACGTGGCTTGTCGTGAACCCTTCCGCACCGTGGCGTCCGTCTCTCTGCCTTTTCCTTCTCGACCTTTCCTCTTTCATGGCTTTATCCCATTTTTCCGAGTTCAGAGGTTGATGGGACTGAGACTAATGCAGCACTTTATTCAGATTAGATGTGTCCTTCTCATCTCCCTTCTGGCCCCTGTTTCTCCTCTGACACACCCCCACACCAGTGCTTTGAATCCAGACTCCATCCCCACCTTCTTCTCCATCAAACGCTCCACAAATGGGGCAGACCCCCTTGCTCCCTGCCTCCTTCCACGGCGGTTGTGCTCGGAGGGGGCTTCTGCTTCCTGCCCAGCGCTCAGAGCCAGCAGCACCACCCTGGTCAGGGCAGAGGGAAATGGGCTGAGGGGGGCAAGGCTTCCTGCCCAAGGGCCATCCCAGAGCGAGCACGGCTCTCGAAGCACAACATTATATTTGCATTTCTTAGTTTTCAAATAATTCATGAGGGATTAAAGGGATAACTGTGCTTTCCCCTACCTTTTTTCCGGTTCCTGTACAATTTATCCATTGTGTTGTACTGAGCCGTTGTAGAGCTGTTTTCTAGGCTTTGAGAGATGAGCTGCCATTTTTTGCTATGAACTGACTATGATGCTGATGTTTGGGAGAAAGGTGACCTTGTACATACAATCCTGTATAATAAAAGAAAGAAATATAATTTCCTTTTGCTGTCTTCTCTCTCTCTCGCATCCACACACACAAATACACACACACATTTTCCTGCGTTGAGACAACCTGCAGCTCTGCCAGCAGGATTTGCTTTGCCTTGCGTAGTGTGTTTCCTTAGGCTAAACAAAACTTCTGGATCCACATGGCCTGTAGGACTCTTCTTCTGTAGACCTAATGACTCACTTGATGCAGGAGAACAGGGGACCCAAACCCTTAAACTCACGGGCTATTTGTACTAGTCTGGATATAAGACTGGAAAAACATAGGTGCTGTTCCAGTTTGCGTGTGACAACAGGAGTAATAAATGCCCCTGGCCCCAGGACTGTTGGGGATAATGGGAAGCCATATAGGCCTGAGTAGGCCCTGGGCTGCCCCCTAGATGACCCCAGTGCCCGCGTATGCTCAGTCGTGCCGGTTGGCATGACTGAGCAGTGTGCAGAGCACCAGGAAACTCATCACACCTAATACATAGAATGATCTGGCAGCCCAGAGGTGGGGGCCAGGCGCTCCTGGTGGAGGCGGTCAGAGCAAGTAGCTCTGACCAACCAGAACTCTCCACCACGGAGCGCCTCCAATAGGAAGAGATCGACAGTGGCCCCCACCAATGGTAGCTCCCCTTCGTCCCATCTCCCTCCTACCGTGTTCGATATAAAAGTTAAATCTTCTGTTAACAAAGTTGGAATGTCACTGTTTTTCACTACTGGGTAATGGTCTTTATTTGCGACACTTCCCCAGTGCCGGAGTCACCCTCCAGGAGCCTATTGTTTATTCCATTATTGGTTCATTTTGCATTTTGTCCTCGAGGGGTCTGCGAGTAGCCGCGAGGGCCTCGCGATCCACAGGTTAAGCTCCCGTGGAAGGCACCGGCGCTCCCCTCAGTTGGGAGGCTGCCGGCCTGCAGGGACAACCTGGTCGCCGGGCCAGAGGTGAAGGCCCCATCCCCTTGGCACACCTTCGGCCAGGAGAGGCAAAGCTTCCATCGCACAGGAAGGTGAGGACACGGGCCCCCGGGGTGGGCCACGATCACATCGGCCCGGGTGGGAACGGGATGGCGCGCCCTCTCCGGGGATCGCGAGGCCCACGTCGTCGGTTGCCGCGGTCCCTGTCCTAGAGGGCCCTCGTTGTTGCTGTCACCTCCCGACTTGCCCTCCTTCACAGGGCCCTCCTCAGCAGAGCGAAACACACCATGGCACAACTGCGCGCGTGCACTCTGCTCACACAGCAGCCAAATCCAGGTGTATTCAGCCCTCTGCTGTACCGAGAGGTCCCTCAAGGACCACATGTGGGTGAATCCAGCCAGGTTCCTGGTGCTAGAAACCAGCTTGATCCATCATCCAGCATGAGAGGGCACAGCTGGCTCCTGCAGCTATTGACATTGAGTTGCTGTTGAGCGTGGAGATGCCTTGAACATCCAGACTGGGTGTCCTGTTGTCACTCAGTAGGTCACATCAGGATCAGGTAGGTAGCAGTCTTGCACCATTTGCTGCACTTTGCAACTGGGAAAAGAAGGCACAGGAAGAGAGGAGAATGCTCTCCTCCCCTGATCAAGCAGAACTGACCAGCGCAAGAGCAGATGGGGAAGTGTCGCATTCTGCACACAGCCAGCACTTTACCCCGATTCAGACTCACTCCCTGCTCCTTGGCCCTGCCTGTTGCTTTGTGCCAAGGTGAAGGTTGGGCTGGTTCCTTCTGCCCAGTATTTCCCCTGAGTAACGGTTAATGCAAAATCTAGGCAGGCTGAAGAAAAGCCATCACCAGAAATTGAACAACTTGCACTGACCGTGTCTCTGGTTTTCATCTCAGAGCTGGTAAAAAATGCTTTTGTTTAGGCCCTTCCCCACTACCCCAAGATCTCATCAGGGAAGACCCCAGACCTGACTGTTTCTCCCATTCGCTGCCAGGAACGAGCAGTGTCAGGTGGTGACAACAGCATTGGCCTTGCTGCAAACAAACCCACAGGTCTCGAGTCCCCACTGCCTCGCCTGAACCTCTGGGAAGCCGGTAGCAAACACAGGAGCTTCCAGCATATTTGTGGCTTCAGTGTATAGCTGTGCGTGGGAATAGCAGACATGAACCATTTTTTTAGCTTTCTGCTCGGTTATACATTGACTCTTAGTTGCTTCTACGTCACGCAGGGATGGAAGAGACCCGCGGGCAGGCTTGGCATTAAACACCCTGCAACACTTCAGATGAGGGCTCAATGCCTGGCCCCACATGCAGTATGGCCCCACCACACTTTCCAGTTCCAGCTGTAACTCCGTGGGCATCTGCAGATTCAGTAGATGTCCTGCTGGGAAAATCCTGGCTGAAGATGCTCCAAGATTCCATGCAGCTCTACAGACAAGTAGGGGAGCTGCATGCCTGCCCTGCCGCCTTGTAGGTCTAACAAACTCTGCACAGAGGAGGTGTTAGCAGCAAGGATGTCCACACACCTCCAGAAAGCCACCACAAACTATGGATCGGATGCAAGACGATGCTCTTCCCATGTCAAAGCAGCATGGACACATGCAATCCCTTCCCCTGCCCCAGAGCATCCACCAGCACCAGATTTGGGCTTAGAGAAACTCACAGGAAATCACACTAGGGAAAGGACCACATTCAACAGCATCAAGGCGAGCATCAAAGCAGCAATTTGCAGGAGCTGGTCGCCAGGGAGGACAACCAGCAGTAACAGAAACAAGCTTTCGTCTAGCAAAGCAGAGTCTTGTTAGCACCTTGAAATAGGTAGTAAGGGGTAACACCAAGGAAATGTAGACTTAGAAAACACCTGCCAGCACTCCAGGTTTCTATGAGCCCTTCTGGCTGGACAAACCCAGCACATTGACGTGGCTCCTGCAATTGGAGCCTCCCTGGACAACTGTGCTGGAAAAGCAGATCACAGCAGTGGCTGCTGACACACAAAGCTCTGCTACAAACATGCTGTTAAAAGTCAATCAAAATGATGGTACATTGGGAATTGTTTCTATCTGGGAATTGTTTCTATCTGGGGAAAAAAAAAAAAAAAAAAAACCACCTTAATAAATTGCTCAAGGAGAGATCCCGTCCAGGCAGAACAAGAGGCTCCCAGCCGTCCCCATTGACTCAGGAGGTCTCACTCTGCAGCTGCAGGAGGAAGGCCTGGAAGGACCCAGCACGCTGTGTGGTACTGGTGGGCCGTATACAAGCAAGATTCTCCTATTCATGCCCGGAGTGCATATGCTCCCCATCATATTGGATCATAATCTGTCACTGTGCTCATCTAAAATAATCACACAAAATGATATGCTGGTTTTGGAACTGCTCCTTGCAGCGTCTGAACCATGCCGTAATAGACCTGAATTAGTCCCCCAGCAGGAGAAGCATTTCTCCAGCAGTAGAACATATGGAAACAACAGTAATAGCTTTGCATCAAGAGCTGAAACAGGCTAGAAAAGCACAGAAGTAGCTATTTAGGGCAAAGAAAGTAGCACAAACCTGAGAGAAGTGCATTTAATCTGCGAGGCTTTTATGGGATAGCATAAAAGCCTCTTGTCTCTCATACCACTGTACCACTCCCCTGTAATGTATAACAAGAGATGCCGCTTTGGTTGTCACATTTTCAGCTGCTCTTCTGGTAATGGACAACTTTTCACTTACACTTATATTGACCACAGGGCCCGTGTTGCTCTCAGTCTAAAATATCACAGTAGAGACCATTTCCCACATCAAATATTTGTGGAATGATCTTTCAATCCAAGGCAGATCTGCTCACAAGCATGACGACACGGACGCTCCACACATATGAAGCTCAGCGGTTTCTCCAGCTGGATCATACTGAGCAGTTCACGGGCAAGTTGGTGCATATGGTGGATGGTGGTGACTTCCACTCCTGATCGTCACTCCATCCCAGCTCCTTTCTACTGCCCCCTTCACATCCCCCTCACCACTACACGCTCTTCCCTGCTCTTGTGCTGCTCAGAGACACTCCTCTGCCTGCAGTACTGCCAGGAGGCACAGACAGGACTCCAGCCCTAAAACACACTATTCTCCAAGCCCCAAATGTTCCTGGCTGTGGTAGGATTTCAAGGTCACCTCCTCATCCCAAACAAAGTACTGAGGGGAGTGACGGGCTTCAGCATGCAGCTGATCCCTTTTGTGCCTTGATTTCAAACCGGATCACACCTTCTAACTTTCCTCTCTGTAATTAAGGCAATAAAACTTCACTATCTTTTTTAAAAAGTGCTATCCCATAAAGCACCATCAGAAGCAGTAAGAATCAGCTGAGTCACCTCACGCTGCTGTTTTGCTGGACAATAGATTTGTGTAAAGTGCATTTTGCCATCGCAGACATATGGCCCTGCTCCACACTATGAAAGGTGAGGTGTTTGCACATTGAAGACGCAAACTCGGGAAAACGGTAACTGAACAAAGCAGTGAAACCAGAGGAAGAGAAAAAAAGGTTAAAACTAACTTGTTTTAATACAGAAGGTCTAAAAGCAGAAAAGGCTTTGAAAAAACAGACTTTCTGCTGCTTCCAACCTGTTGTAGAAACTGTGTGTCACAGCTGTAATCATTATTTTTCTCAGCTGTTACAGAAATGTTTCTCTCCTCTCCTACATCAGAGCTGATAGACCTTCAACAGAGTCTGAAAGAGTCCACGAGTGTTTGTCATTTGCTCTTTAGAGCCGATACAAGCTAATTCAGGAAGCTGCTTTTATGCTAGAAAATCCACTATAGAAAGTACAACAGGCTGACTACAGAAACAACCACACATTTCTGCTGGATAAACATCAGAAAAATGACAAATATCAGTGATGTGAAGTTATTCTTGCTGGGTTTTAGAAGTACGCAGTTGTTTACAAAATGCAGAAAGGTAAGAACCGCAAGCTCACACAGCAACTGCTGAGCCTGACACGCCACTCCGAGGACTGACAAAACGACAAAGAAAATCCAATTCCTTCAGTCTCTACAGCAGCGACACTATTCCAGGGTCAATGAAAGTATCTGCTTCTGTATAAAGTGATGTATTTGCTGCCTAGTTTGAGGAGACTACAGGTCTAACAGCTCAGGTTCAACCATATTTATATAACATTATGCATATATATATATACAGGTGTATATATACTTATTCACATATGTAGCATACATATATGCAGGTAGGCATGTACCTCAACTGTGTTAACCTGTGCTGAAGCGTGTCCAAGCACAGTTTCCAGGGCTCCATAGAATCATAGAATGCCTAAGGTTGGAAGGGACCTCTAGAGGTCATCTAGTCAAACCCCCCTGCACACGCAGGGCCACCTAGAGCACATTACACAGGGCAGCATCCAAATGGGTCTTGAAGATCTCCAGGGAAGGAGACTCCACAACCTCTCTGGGCAGCCTGTTCC
>JAWLRI010000170.1:963400-976442 GCA_034781795.1 Crypturellus tataupa | reverse complement strand
AATCTGCCATATCCGCCGCCTTTTCCTTGAATCCATTCCCCTCGTTGGTAGGATCGAGGAGAACACTACCTGGGCTCTTCCAGGAAGGAAGAGGATCGCTGAATTGCCTCTGGAGGCGTTTCCCTGGCTTTACTGTCTATAAAAAGAGTCCATAAATCTGGATTTCTTAACTGACCTGTGTGGGGTCACTTCAGGGAAAGGGCTTCTACAGATGGGCTTCTTCTCTTATCAACGTACTGTATTCAGCAGCACATGGAGAAGTCATGCTCTCTTCTCTGCCATATAATCTGATTTTTGGTTTATCCAAAAATCACTTTAGCCACTAGCCCAAAGTGGAGCCATTTGAGAAGAGTCTTTCCTGGGGGTGGCAAATGGCACCTGGCAGTGAAACAAGGTTCTTGGGGAAGTATTTGCACTGGAGTAGCTGGAGTGCAAGGAGAGCTGTTGGCCATCACTGCAGTCCAGCAGGAAGCTGCAGAAAATTATACGCAGCCTGAGCCTTGACTTCCTGCTTGGACAGCACAGGACTAACCTTCACCATGGTGAAAATAATTTAAAAATAGAAAATCAAACAATTATTTTGGAAGCCAGAGTGACTTTGCAGCTTCTTGTCCTCACAGATGGAAGCTGAACAGCTTCCACTTTCTGCTGAACCTCTGCCTTTAACTTATTCTCACCAGCTAGGCCTGAGAAGAGGGGCTGAGCTCAGAGCTGCAGAAACATTACCGTTACAGCCACGTTTTAGTGAACCGAGTGGTCAGCATCCTGCTCTTCAACACCCAAGTCACCTGTCAGGTATGTCCCCAATGGCACCAACTAGGGGGGGTAAGATAAACTACATGAGACTTGAGAACAAGGCCTGGTGACTCATGCAAAAGCAAACCAGAAACCTCCCCCTCTCAGAGAAAGTTGTCTTAAATTCTTCTTCCTCACTTCCTTTTACCAATCCAGGTTTAGAAATGAATCCTGCTTCAATTACATCCTTGCTGTGGCCAGAAGTTTCCACGAAGAGTTTAGTCTCCTCAGATTTCATCATAGTAATGTAAGCATTATTTCTGCAGAACACAGCCCTAGCCCCCTCGCAGGCAGCTGATCTCAATGTCTAGATGGAACCAGAGAACGAGATCTCTTTTTGGTGTGGCAACTATTCATGAACACTCTGATGCTCCAATCCCCCATCTATGATATGGAGATCAATGCATTTACCTGGCTAAGGTGAGTTAGGAGTCATCTTACATGGAGAGTCGAGTTGTCTTACAAAGACAGGGGCATATCAGAAATTGACAAGGAGACTCCTCCTTGACAGCTTCCAGGGTTCCAGGGACATACCTCCCTCAAGAGACTCACCAGGGGGGCCTGGGCTAAAATATGTGTTATACCCTCACTGCTGGAAAAGAGCAGATTGCAGTAGCTCAGACCACTTGGCTAAGATGCAAGAGAACTCTCAGATGTGGCAAAAGATGCAGAGGAAATCAATCCACCTGTATTATGGAGCTCTTTGTTAGCTCCCAGACACTACTAGCACTTCTCTCCCTTCCTAAAAAAGGCCTTGCTCTATTTACTGAAGAAAAAAACAAGGATGCAACAATAATGTTACAAGAGGCACTGATCCTGGCTTTATTCACTTAAAAGATACATCCAACATTTGTTATAGCTCACTTGAAATTCCAAATGCTTTAAAGAAACCAACTGTAAAACCTTGACTTTAACCTTATAGTGCTGTCAAGTTTTCAAATAGCAAGTAAGTGACTTCCCCGCAAAACCGTGTTCTCTATTAACATACATACAAAGAGAGATCAGAATTCAACAGAAACGCAGTTTCTGGTATCAGATGAATTGACCTTAGAATGACCAGCAGTTTCTCCCGGGAGTAGGTTACTCTGGTTACCTGAAGGGATTGGCACCGGGGTTCCTGAGTTATTATACACTTTATGCTGAACCTGTTATGTTTGAGACTGATTAAATTAAAACTTTCTTCCTTTGCTTGCTACGGTAGTGTAGTGGGGGAATAATCCCCAAGCCCATCTTTGTACTCTGCAGCTGTAGCAGAACTCCCACAGCACTTCCAAGGCTAGTTAGGACAGCACTGTGTGTATCCCCAAAGACCAGCGATACTAACTGACCATGGGGAGAAGCGCAGGTTTTGGATCAAGAAGCATCCATGTGTTGATCTGAAACTCCAACTACTTGGCAGTAGCTTCTGTAAATTCAAGACTGATACATGACAGTGCATTACAGCCATCACACAATGATGTTACCTGTATCCTTTTTATTTTTTTGCTGCATTTCATTAATTCTTTTTTAAAAAGGGTTAAGAGTGCAGGACTTGCAAAAAGTTTCTCTATATGAAATCGCAAAATTTAGTTCTATGATACTATGCAAGCGAACAATATAGTTTATTAATTCTATGTTAAAATTCAGCATCAGCATGGTGTCTAAACTACTCCAAAGTTACATTCTCCATAATTATGCAGTGTCAATATATCCTGAAGCCACTTTCTGTGCAAAATGCTTTTACATTAAGGTAGTTAAAGAAGCATGAGCAGTTCTCATGTTGGTATGATATCC
This sequence comes from Crypturellus tataupa, assembly GCA_034781795.1. NCBI lineage: Eukaryota > Metazoa > Chordata > Aves > Tinamiformes > Tinamidae > Crypturellus > Crypturellus tataupa. The sequence goes on along the minus strand of JAWLRI010000170.1, from coordinate 973,874 downwards.
CTGGTATGTAACCAATTTCTCCATCTAGTGATAACCTCCCTAACAAGCTTGTTATGCAAAAGCAAAATAACCTTTATCTTAAACCTTATTCTGGGTCTTGGAACATAGTTCAATTGCATGATCTGCAGAACACCACACCAACCATTCCCATGAACTTTTAGAAGAGGAAACTGAACGAAAAATCCAAATCAAAAGAAACTCACTGTCATAGTATCTTTAATTTATCTCGTGTTTTACAGAAGTCTCAAAGGATTAAAAAGCACCTCTTTCCATTACGTTCCTTACAGTTGGTAAAGCATATTCAATGAGCAAATGTATGTGAACAGCTTGAGGATCTGCATCTTGCAAGGATTTCACAGACCAACCAATCAAAAGCCAAATTTCTCGTAGTTTTTACAATCTTGTTTTAATATAATGGTAGATCCATTCCGATTGTAAACCTGTCCAGTCATATCTCCCCAGAACACTTTGCAAAATCCAGTGTTGATTAGCAAACTAGTTAGCTTTGGCACGGAGCTGTGCTCTCTTGCCTGTGACAGCCTGGAAACCAGTTTTGATGCTGGCGACGGAGCAACGAGAGTGGCAGGTCTCACACTGCAAGAAATATAATCTGGTGTCCTTCTGTAGAATTGTGTCTGGTGACCGACACGTATGACAGGTGACATACTCCTCTGCAGAAAAGGAATTAAGTAGTAATTAAAAGATAATGCATTGTCAGCAAACAAATCATCACTTCTTCAGCTTTCAGTGTTAACAGCTGTCTTGAAAGCCCATTCAAAAGCATCTAATAATTTGTAAGTGGCTTAGCATGGAGAAAACAGGCTAGAGCAACCTAAAAATTCCCCCAGTTCGCCAGGTTTTTACTGATACTTTCTGCACTGACATCAATGTTTCAAAAATAATAACCTGGTAAGCCTGGCTTTCCATGTCTTTCTCTGCTGAAAGAGCAAAAGCTGTATTCTCAGATGCCAGCAGCTCTTGTAAAGCCACACTGTCGATAGCATCATTTTTGTTACACACAAGTTGCAGAGTGTGTCCTGCTGGTCAAAGGATTCCAAGTCTTCTGCACTTGTTAATTAACAAGCACTGTAAACTTTAAAAAAAGTTACAGCTACTGTTATTTTTAATATTCGTCCCCGAAGCAGTGAAATGGAAGTCAGATGAAAACAAACAAGGCTCAAACACTCCCTAGCTTCCTTGGTATGTCACAGTACCAGGGCAGAGCAAGTCACGCTTGCTTACTGTAACAAGATAAGTAGCCTGTACTTCTATTATTCCCTTATACAGGAGCACAGTCATAGTTAGTCAGCACAGGGCTTCCACAACACACCCGCAGTGGGGCATATGGGCACACACATTATTGGAATGGGCTTGGGACAAATCTTTAGTGGAAAAGGGAAATTATACTTACTGATATATCTTCTCAACACATTTTCTATCTGTTTTTGCTGGAATCTTCCTTTGATTACAAGTTGGTTGTTACCATCTATGGAACCACTAATTTAAAAGAAAAATGAATGAAGTATTTGATTTGCAGAAGACAGAGTTATTAAAAAAAAAAAAAAGGAAAAAAAAGATCAAAACCATGAAGCAAGTTAACTGCTCTCTGCAAAGCAAACAGCAGCCAATATTACTTTCTGGAAAAAAAATCTGAAATATTCTGAAGACACCTGAAAATCTATACAAAGTTTTGCCCAATCAACATCCTTAGTACAGTAATACCAAACTCCTGCACCAGCCACATGATTACCTGGCAATCAAAAGAAGTTTACAGAATGGGGAATTTGCACTGATTTCTCTTGCAACAGTGACTAAGACAACTCTCTAGTGATGTTTAAGATAAGACCCTTTTCTAGCAATTCTGATACGAGAAAGATGGTTTGTAATTTTTAACTTGTACGGAGCTGGAGACAATTCAATGCTGAAGCAATGGGCATTCATTTTATTCCTTAGGCAACAACTGAGAAATGAAGAATGAAACACACTATGAAGTCTATGGCTAAAGTCATATTAAAGCAACCAAGTGTTTTTGCTAAGATAGGCATATTTAACAGCAGCACTGGATAGAAAAGCCAGCCACAGACTCTCAGACTTGCCATTAGGCAGTTGAGCATTTTCCTCCCCTTATTTATCAAACAGCTTCTTAGGATGATACAAGCCACAGCTTGTCTGCTTGGAACTAGCAGAAATGCTAGCAGAATATATTTGAAAAAGGTCCCAAATAGGAGAATTCAAAACCTTATCCAAACCATTCCCAGGAACTTTATTAGGTTGCATCTGTACCTCTTCCCTGATATGTGCTCTCTTCAATTATGCAGCACAGCAGCTGTATGCAAGACAAAATTTTAGGCATCTAAAATCAGGAATCTTCTTTTTGATTAGGCAATGTCAACTACATGGCCATCATTTCCTACATGCACTCACGCGGAACTCCCATGTGCCTTACCTTGTACCCAATTCTGCCAACAAAAATGCCAGGAGATGTTTTGGCTGACGATGTAATCTAAAAATAAAGATATCTTTAACATTCACCTTCAGAGAAATCTGATATTTGCACAGGAATGGCAGGCTAAAGCGATCTTAAATTACCAAGTTTGTATGGGAGCAATCCAAAAGGGTCTGCACAAGAAAGTGAAATAGCTTACAAAAAAAAAAAAAAAAAAGAGCAACTTGCAATAACTATTGTGATTGTTAAATTCTATATTTGAGATTTTGCTCTCCTTACTAAACATACACACCTCATCCTTGCAAAAAGCTACCATTAAATATTTCAGTAAGCTACTCAGATTCTCAGTACAATTTTAACAAGACTGTTTGACACACTTACGAAACAAATCAGATGTTGCAATACCAGAAGGGCTCACAGAACAAAACTGCCTACTCTAAAAATAATTAAGATAGAGATTAGATAATTTTTAGAGAAAGTGTTGCAGCAAACAGGAAAAAAAAATGCCAAACTTCACAACACTTCACAAAATAGCAGCAGTATAGGAGTATTTGCTGTTTGAAGACTCAAGGTTATAAGAAAAACCCAAAACATTCCCCCTTACCCCAAGACTTGCAAGCAAATACCACTGGTGACCCAACTATGCAGACCTCCTGGAAATCAGTTAACTTGCAATGGCAATAGGTTTAATTTCAATCTATGATGTCCTGAATTTTCACAATTCAAGAGCCATCATATCAATTACCACTTTTGAAAGCTAAAGTGCTACAGCTTCATAGTAATCTTAACATCAAAAAACGCAGAGGAAAGCAATAGCAAGATTGAAATAGCTTTTAGTTTAGTTCTAGTTCCACATAGGCAGAGGAGGAAAAAAAACAAACACACACACACACACATAACTAAGATGCACTAAGATATCCAAAGCACAGAAGATATTGTTCCCTTTTCCTTGGGAATTGTAAAACTTACAATTTGCAGATATCTGTAAAGTTGACAAAAGATGTTTTCTTGGTCCCTACTCTTACAACCTGCGGAGGCTTCATGACAAATTTTCTTTTTTCCCCAGCTACCATATCTGGATTCTTTTCCCGCATGATGTTAAATACTCTGTTGAGCAACTGCAAAAACAGGCGTTCATATCAGGATCTTACATCTCTTAAATGAGGCACAATTATTTCTGACAAATACTCAAAACAGTGTTCATTATGAATATTAAACTCTCTTGGTCCATTAGCTTTTCACCCCATGCTTTTGAACACATAAAAAAAACCCACATACAAAAAAATCCCACAACACTTCTGCAAAAGGTAAAACCTGTTCTCTTTTTACTACTTTATTTTTTACTACTTAAAAGTATCTCAGTTTGTCTGAGAGCTGCAGGACTGTCTTAACCATCACTAACATTTCCCTATATGAAAATTAACCATGATAAAAGATGCACTTCTCATTTTTCTATTCATGAGTTTCTGTCTACAAGGCCTTTAATCTTAAGTTAAAAATAGGACATAAAGGCCCAAGGCCTATCACTACTGGCACATATTAACGTGGAAAGTATTCTGAAAGCCTTCTGAACATTACCTCATCATATGTGTAGTCCCTTTCTGAGCCTGCCCATGCAGGTCCTGACTGAAGGCTAAAAGAAATTCCATCATCTTTTTTGCTATCTTCATCTTCAAAGGCTGTAAAGAAAGTTGTTTAGGAGTCATTAGGAAAAAGAGAAATATTTCTTCAATCTTGTGCTTATGCTATTTCTGAAATGTAAACTACAGAAGATCCCACTAACACAGGGGCACAAGCTTTCCCTGTTTGCCTGCATACACAGGTCATCCCACACTCACAGGAAATTCATACAGCACCCCTATAGAATATTTTCCTGTTAAATACAATAATTGATAACACAATGAATTTTAAATCAAAGACACACAGAAATTATTCACCCACAACACAGACTATATTTTGTTTTCAACATCCCCACTGAGCAAGGTTATAATTTTACCCTCATCCTTCTCCATTATTTCATCTTCATCTGGAAACTTCACATTCTTCTTCTTCTTCTTTTTATTGCCCAGCATGATATCCAGGTCATCTTCAGGTTCTACTGTCTCCGGTACATCCCCCTCAATTTTTAAATCCTGCAAAGAAAAATTATAAAAATATATTTTACAATTTTGCATGAAGCACAGATCTTTATGCCAAAGCCTTAGCAATAATACTAATAGCATCTTACACTAGTTAATCACACTAGATTAATACTAGTAGTATTACACAATTACACTAGATCAATACTAATAGTATCCACCATATCCTGAAATGTAACAGATTTAATTGCAGACTAAGCTAGGGCTAGATTTTTAAATGCTAAGCTCTCTAGATGCAATGAGGTGCATATGACTAACATATAACACAGCAGTCTTGTATTAAAACTTATACTGTTTCCTTTAGATTACACGATTTCCAAACTCACGCAGATAAAAATCTTCTGGTCTAACTTTTGATTGGTCAAATACAAGGTGACGCTGTACTTGCCTAAAGGCATTAATCAAACTAAGGCATAATATAACAAAACATCCTACACCACAGAAACACTAAGTTAAAGCAAAGATGTTCTGCCTGAAGCCACTGCAATTTGTTTTCATAATTCCTGCCTGTATCAAAACATGTTTCTGCACATGTGAAGAACACAGGGCAAACATTTAGCCCCTCTGTGGCAGATTATGCCCCTTTGGGAAGAAAATCTCTAATCTGAAAAACAGGCTTACATAAAACATCTCCTTGTCCACTTGCTTACTTGCCATTTACACTGGCATCATCCTACAAAAACAAAACTTGGAATAAAATTTCAAAACCGTAAAAACATCCTGTACACATTCAGAACCGAGAACAGTACCAACCTTTTTTAAAGCAAAGAAGTGTACAAACAGAGTTCTTAGCAAATGTATAGCCTTCACCTGAAGCGCTGGCCTTTAGATGACCATTTTGCACATGGCTTCTGACATAATCCATTTATTTCTCTCACCTCAAAAGACAATTTATCTGGTGCCCTTATTACAAACTGCAAAATTATTTGCTCTTGTTCCAAATTAGTTAAATTTCTGGGCAAAAAGCCTGCAGTAGCACCATATTAAGCAAGATATTAAACAGAATTTATTACATATGAAAGACGCGGTGAATCATAAGTTTAAATATTAATTGAATCAAGAATAATCACAGACTCCAAAGAACTTTTGCACAGCCAGTCCCCAGAAAAATGAAAACAAGAAAGTCTTCTGCAACAGACAGGATAGCTCAGCTTTGTACACAGACCTTTACACCTTCTTCTGCTTCATCTATGTCAAATATCTTTTTTGTTTTCTTCTTCTTTTTCTTTTGATTGAAGAAGTTTAGATCATCCAGGTCATCTGTTGTATCTAAAAAGCAAAGCATTGGCAAATGAAGCATTCATATTTATAATTTCAGTAACAGTTTAAAGTTTGAAACTCACATCTGAAGTTTGCAATGAAAACATTGCAGAAAGACATAAGCAGTGATCTCTAAGCCCTACAGAAAATTCTTCAAGCTTCAAAGAGGTCATTCCCCTCTACCCCAAAAACACCTCAATACCATTTTACAGTGGTTACATTTTTAAGTGTTTAATCTTTCTTGCTCCTGTCTATGGGAAACTAGCTACTTTGATCTCTAAGAGATTCTTGGAAAAAACAATGAAGAGAAAATTGAAGTTGGAATGTTTAGTTTCTTTGGTCTACAGCAGTAGCCAAATCTATCTGCAAATTGGATTTAAGTTAACAGTATTCCCTTAATCAGGTCACTCTGGCATGGCATTGGCATCAATTAAAAAGCAATGCACATGTTCACACACACATTTATATACACTATAAAAGCTTATTTTTTGAAAGATTTTTTCAGAAGACTAGTGATTATGGCATTCGCAATTGTTCAAAAACAAAAAAACTCTGTTAATCACACTTCTGACTATTATGGCAACAACTGCATCCGGAAGATTTAAAACCTTGACTTACAATTTTAGAGATTCCCCTTTATATTCTTTCAGCCAAAAATATTCCATTATAGTTAAGAAAGCAGAATTTATGCAAGCTAATGGCAGCGTGTGTATGTTTCTGAACATTTTATCCAGCAGAAGGAAAATATGCCCTTCATACATGCAGAGTCCCTAAACACAAGTCCCTAAACAAGTTAGGGAGACAGCATTATATACTACGATGGCAATTCTTGAAATGAGGCTTCTGACCCCAGAATACAGGGCTATTTTGGCAGTCTATCCACAGGGATTTACTTTACCTTTCTTCCTGCTGTCTTCTTCATCTGCTTCCACATCTTTGTCCTCTGCAGGCTCTGGTTCAACTTCTTTTGTTTCCGATTGCTGTGTCTCTTCCGCTTGTGTATCGCCTCCTTCTTCATCCAGCATGAAAGGCTTCTTCTTTTTCTTCTTCTTCTTGCTCATGGTAGGATCGAAAATCATCTGTAAGAGTAAAGTGTTCATTAGCAGCATAATAATCACCTACCACAATATTTAGAATACCTTTAAGTTTCTCTACACATTCCTACAGTTAACAGAATTGTTTGACTCCAATCTCAACTATGTGTTTTTCTAGACATGTGAAAATGTAATACAAGCTAGCTGACTCAACTCAAAACAGTAATTACATATGCTTCTTCAAAAAGTCACAAATTTTGATCCAAGGCATATCTAATGTGACAAATTACAACATTAAGAAGATTTGCACACTGCTTGATAGTTGAGAGATTCTGCTGCTTTTTCCACAAATCAAGATTTCAAGTTTCCTGCTGTCTGATTAGCAGTTCACGTGAAAATATTTTAAGAGTTGCAAGTCCGTGACAGTCCAGCCACCAGCTGCTTCCTCCTTTTTATTACCACTATGAACTCAACTTTTAAAGAAAGGCTATTTGAAGGAACTGCCTGATCATCTCAGCATCACAGAAGATTAACACACTCAAAATTTAATCAAGCTAGTGCTTGATACTTCCATTTCTAAGAGTCATTCATTTCCAGTTTTAGTAAAGGAGGGGGAAAGATTTAAAAACTACTCTTGACAAGAACATTCTGGACTAGGAAAGCTTAGAAGCAGCTGGTGATACAGAGAGACCAGTACCATGAAGTAGCAAAGATCCTTTTTTCCAAACAAAGCTCAGAGACCAAACAACCCACCAAAAGTTGTTATGGATTTCCTTAACCAACAAAGAAGCTTAATTCACCTAGTCTGTAAGGACGGCACTAGCCTCAAGAATCATTTAACTTCATCATTTGAAGACTGGAGATAATTCTGTTTTCCAACATAGTATCACTTTTTGCCAGAAGTGGCACTTTTTGCCACTTCACCAGAACAGGAATTCTGGTGTCAGTTTGCTACATCCACCTGGCATTTTTTCATATCATAGTATATATTTAATACATCAATTTTAGACACATAATAGAACTCTTCTTCCATTCATCACTTCATATATACATGGGAAACTTCCTACAGAGGAAAATTGAACATTATGAATACTCTTTGATACATGAAAATATCATCACTCCATCAAATGAGCAACGCTTCAACTGCTTGTTTTCTTAAACCCCATTTTTTTTCCATGAAACAATCTTTCTCTCAGACTTAACATTCTCCTGTGTTTGGTGTATGTGATTTTCTTGCAATATTCTGGAACTCACATATTTAGTAAAACGTCTAAACTAAGTCACTGAAAGGCAGTAAATTGCATATATGGGTGTCTGAAGCACAGCATGGTAAAAAAGTTTCCAATATGCAATACTAAAATCCAAGGCTTTCAAACTGCTGAAGCATGTCTTAAGTTACACACATTGGACTAGGAGCATTTTCAAGCTCTGTTACTTCTCTCTAGTACTTAGATAGTTGTATGAATTACATTCTTGTTACACACAGTAATCAAGGCTGTGCACAACCGGTTATACTGTCTTCTGGCTTCCTCTTTGTTGGATGAAAGAGGCCGAAAGCTCCTGCATAGGCAGCAGTGCACAGCTTTGGAAGAGAGTCTGAGAATACCAGTTTCAAAGTTATGACTCATTTCAACAAGGAAGCTTTACAAAGCTCCACAAGTTATCTCTTACATCTTCTTGTGTGTTTAAACATAAGAAGACATTTAGATCAGGTGCAACCTCCTCTAGAGGAAGAGGACATCCTTCATCCTGAACTGCCATAAAGCACTTGTGTTTACAACACAATGTTTTTTTTGCAGTAATGCTCTAAATTCAAGTTAACACTCAAAGACGACTTCTGTATTCTAGGGGTAGTTTTAATGTTTAAATTACCAACTATAAAGCCACTGGAACCATCAGCCCTGCACCCTCCACGGCCTACTCGACCGCTTAATAGGTGCCATATCCACCCAGTCAGGTCAAGTGAAGCTTCTACAAGAGCTAACTGCCCTTGCGAAACAGAATACAAGAGCTCTGCAAACCTAGAGGGTTGCAGGTTTGCGAGGTCTGTACCTCAACTATTTTGTTCACAAAGAGCTACATGGAAAACTAAGCCTTAAGTCACACAGCTTAACAAATCATTCCATTAGCTAACTAAGGTGACAACCCGGCTATTCCACGTTTTGTCTTTCTCAGAGAGTCACTTAAACTTCATTATTCCTTTTCTCCATTCAGTATAACATTTGATGGATGGAAACATTATGACATCATTTAAGAATGGCAAAAATGCCAGCCTTCTGATGAGGGGACTATAGCGCACAGGCCAAACAAATAAAATCTGTGGTTCTCCTGCACAGAAGTGATAATGCATTAAGGGAAACTAAAAAGTGGAAGACAAGAGGGAAAAACTAAACAAAAACTCATAAAGCTTCCTAGTCATGCTAGGACAGAAGACACTGCTACTTTAAGCTGCTGGGAGAGTGGCATAGGCTGGGCACAAATTAATCATAATTCACTAGCTTGGACAAACACACGCACATCTACTAAGCACACATCTCTGCACTGATAAGGTTAGTCCAGGTATCCTTACACTGCTCTGCCTTGTTTACAAGTACAGTACAAGATCTTCAAGATTACTCTACACCTGGCCCATTATATGATTTTAGCATCAATAAGAGATCACTTGGCTCCAACATGGAAACATGTACACTGAGTCTCATGCATTCCCCTCTCTGGAAGATTTAAGGGACACTTCAAAAATCCTCTCTGCCATCATTTCTGTTCTCTATTGGTCTGATCATTTGATGCAAATATTGCTGGACCCTAATTTCTCAAAGCAGAGTACGCTCCAGCTGTCAAAAGTGCAATTCTATACGGACCAACTGGCATCCAAATGCAGTGTGTTCCTCCTAGGAGTTTAAGCACTTTACAAGTTACATCTCAGCTACCCTAGAAATAATTTGAAATCACACTTTCCCATTTATCATGTAAATATATATATGTATGCATGTATATATTATTTGCTGTTTCCAAGGCTAGAACAGTCAGGCTTCGGTCAGAAGAAAAAGCTAAGAATCACACAGGTATTTTCAGCAACACCAGAAAGACGATACAAGACCAAAAGCAGCCAACTCATGGACTTCAGCCAGCAGAGCTTCCCACAGGCTGCAGCCATCTGCCATGGGTTCCTCGTGTATGCTGTGCATTCCTGCTTCTCATAAAAACAGCTAAACAAAGTTAGCAAAAGCACCAAGATACAGTATTTTCAAGTGCTGCAAAATAGTTTCTTAGAGACGGATGTATCTACTGTCCTGGAACTGCCCTAGGCTAAAACGACCAGGATCTGGAAAACATGAAGTCCTCGTTTGTAACAACGCTGCTATTTAGCTCAAATAGCTCAAAGATTCCCCAAAGAGATAAGGAAGGTCCCCAAAGAGAGAGCGACAGGAAAGCGGCCTGGACGCTAAATATCGTTACAGAGCCCGAGCCGCGGCGGGGCGAGGAGGCCTCCCCATCCCTCCCGCTTCCTCTTTTTTTTGATGGAGCAAATCTGATTAAAGCTGTGCAGGAGAGAAGCAGATGGCAGTTTTGACGTTAGGTGAAGACAGCTTAATCTC
>JAWLRI010000170.1:938388-949611 GCA_034781795.1 Crypturellus tataupa | reverse complement strand
GAACAGGCCTAGCTCCCTCAGCCTCTCCTCACAGGGCAGATGTTCCAGGCCCCTGATCATCCTCATGGCCCTGCGCTAAACTCTTTCCAGCAGCTCCACATCCCTCTTGTACTGGGGGGCCCAGAACTGGACATAGTGCTCCAGATGTGGCCTCACCAGGGCTGAGCAGAGGGGCAGGATCCCCTCCCTCAACCTGCTGGAGACGCTCCTCTTAACTCACCCCAGGATCCTGTTGGCCTTCTTGGCCACAAGGGCACCCTGCTGCCTCATGGGCAGCTTGTCCACCACGACACCCAGGTCCGTTATATGCCCATCAGGTTGCCTGGAAGCCATTCCCCACTAGGACTGCAGGCCATGGTAACCTACCTAAACACTACGACTGCACCAGCACTCTGCAAGCTATAAGCACTGTAGAATGGGGCAGGTTAAGGGAAACGTAGGAGAAAAACGTTGTATATTGTGATTTGCATCTACAGACAAGAGGTGTTACAAGCAGGCTAGTAAATTGCTGTGCTTCTGCACTGAAGCTAGCTCAGAAGTATCTACGCCATTTTGCTGCATGGAGTGAAGAGAGCTTTTGGGATGGGGTCTATTTCAAGGGCTCATGTTACCTCCTCAAAGATATGTGGACCTTTTATATCCCTACCACACATGAAGGAAGCAAGAGAAGTAAGAAGGAAGCTTACCTTAGTTAAAGCAAGAACTGTATCTTTGCAAGCTCTTTACTTCCCTTGCATTTTTTTAGGGCTTTCTCCCAGTGATTAGCATATCACCCAGTGATTAAATTTAGCAAATGCTTTCATTTCCTGCAGGTTTTCATCCAGTATCCTTTGAAATACAATAAATCCTGTAGCTGCCCCACGTGGTAAATTTTCAAGTCTCAATAGGAATGTTCATTGCCATTTATGATAGGTATTCTTGGAAGGAATATGGTTTGGGAAACACCATTTTCCTGGCAGTATGGCTCAGGAGCTGATCCCCTTTGTCGGATTTATAGTTTCTTGCTGGCATTTGTCTGTCGGGAGCAAACCTAAATGATACAAGCAGATCCAATTCTGCAGGTCTTTGTCCTGCCCCTGCAGTGTGGACAGATGTTTTCCCACAGGCTCTGTCTCATTCAAGAAAGACTTTTTGGCCTTAGGGAAATTCCTGGTGGTCTTGCAGTAGCTGAGAATGCTGCTACTTTAGAGAATGCTGTTACTACTACTTTAGTGGTAGAAAGTGGCTTTCTACCACTTCTTTATCCCTGTGTTAAATGTTGGGTATTTTTCTTCTGATTTCCAAGTTCATCTGATGTGAAACCTGTCACTCTTTAAGGTATTTAAAGCTTAAGCATCAATTTGTAGAAAGGGATGGAGAAAAGCACCCTGCAACAGAACTTGACTGCTCACAGCCAGAGACCAGTTTGGTTACCCACACCAATAGCTTCTCCTCAGCTCAGGCGCTGCAGTGACAGTATGACCCTTCCATTGAATGTTCTGGTGCTGGCTTATCTGGTACATATTATCTGACAGAATTTTCCTGTTTTAAAAATTCAAAACCAAACTCATCTTTAAAAATAAAGAAAAAGAGAAGAGTAGCAAGGAGCAATGAATTTAAGTCTGCCAAAAATTCAGAGGTGCTTTCTTCATGTTTGTCTCGAGATGAAACTTATGTTGTATTGGTAAGATATTCTGGTAGGCGCTAAGCATTTTTAGAAACTCTGCTATGTCTTTTTGTCGTACTTTACCAGATTCTTGTGAACAAGCCCAATCTTTTAAACACTGAAATATTTTTTAAAAGCATTAAGCAGAAAATAGACCTCTATTGAGCTGCGTCTTCAGTGGAATTCCCACAGAAGTAACATTCAAGCTTGAGTACATTTTACAAAACCTCTGTGCCTTTTAATTGGAAACTTTGCATATTGCCACATGTAGCCATTTAATCATTTTTTCCTGTTTTATGTATCCATCCTTGACACCAATTTTCTCTGTTATGTTTGTTACCGAAGGGTAAAAAGAGAGCAAAACAAACAATAGCAATACTTTTCCCAGAAACACAGCAGAGCGCAGAACAATGCCTTTCAGCAGCCACTAAACAAAGAGACACCCATGGAATGGCAGCTCAACCTTAACCCAAACTCAAATCAAAAGCAAAGCTCAAGAGAGGCTGATCTCTCAATCACCCCAGTCTCAGGAGGTCCCTGATCTGCAGGCTATAAAAGGGGAAAACAAAAAGCAGCGCTTTGAAATGTATAGCTTATACTCACAGCTTCCTCACTCTGGAATTGAGCTGTGCACAAACTCTCAGGCTCATGGATTAACCGCAGAAGCTCTCAGACAAGTGAGTCGTCTCAAGCTGTCTCCCTCACGGAGGCTATCGTGTGGGTCCTTTGCCCGGCCGCAGGGCCACAAACCATCTGTCCTCGACAATCAGGTGTAACGGTCAAACGCAGCCGGGGCACTGGTGCTTCCCAAGGGAAAACGGAGGGAACTGCTCCATGCTCAGGTGTTCTGTGCAACAACTAAGCCTAAAACAAGAGAACCAGACAAGTGCAGGAGACTCTGCTTGCCTTTTTGCCTCATGGACTTTGCTTTTACTAAATATATCTCAGACTTACATGGAGTCCTGTCCAGAGCAGAATGATAAATCAATGTGCCCTGCTGGAAAAAAAAAGATATTATTTATTGTACAATTCTTGCTGTCATGAGCATTCAAAGTATCAAAATTAAATATAAGTTGGTCATATATTTAACATCCTATTATAGCCCCATAAAATCTATGTCTTCATATACAGAACCAGAAAGGTTCATTATAAAAATGTTAAGTAACTATATTCTTTCTTGATGAATCATGTATTTTCCCCATGCTGTAGGAGATTTGTCTTTTTTTATCCCTCAGCAGAGAACGAAGTCTTGCAACTGATTTGGTACTAAGGCAGAAGGGAATATCTTGGGGTGATAGTGAACAGCCTGATACTTATGATTGTGATTGTCTGGTGTTTGGAAAATATTTTCTGAGATCTGTTGCTTGTCTCTTATTTTTCTTCCATGTCTCTCACACTAAGCCTTAACTTAGTGCGTATTTCACCATTTCACCATTCTTTACATTCATGGTTGACCTGGATTCACAGTGAGCACACATATGTAGAGCTCTGTGAAGCACATGCCCATTTACTAGTGGTTGATGTTAAGGTTTGTGTCTTTGGTATGTCTTACATGTTTCTGTCTGTGTAGTATGTCTTAAGGAAACAGGGTGACTGCAGTCTTTCCAGGGCTGTGCTGTCAGCCGCTGTCATCTTGCACCTCTCACTCTTGACTTCTTGTCATTCCTCTGTAGCTGGAAATGCTTTTGCTGCAGCTTTAGGCACCAAAACTCTAGTTTCTTGTAATCACAAATAGTTCTGTGCCTCCAGCAGATCCATTTCTGCACTGAAGGATGCCTTGCCTCTCTTCGAGTGGTTCTGTGAGACAGGTTGCATACATTTCAGGAGCTAGTTCTGCTTTACCTTTGGAATGACTGTAGCCCTACAGTGTGGCAGTATCTACCTGACTGTCCAATCCCTATGATTCTACACAGTAGTCCCTACTGATGAGGTCTAACAGGTTGAAACAAAATTCTCCTTTAGCCTCTCTCTCCTTTACTTTCCAATCCTGAGTTTGTTTTAAATTTAGGGAGAAAATAAGGAACTATTTATCCACACTAAACCAGCAGCTCAAACTCTGCATAAACTGACCCAAAGCCCACACAAATCAATTGAAAGACTCCTACCGCCTTCAGGTGGGCTTTGGATGAAAACATGAAGGCAGTCCTGCTAGATCACGCTGTATCTGACATTCCCGAACCAGACTCACAGGCTGGATTTATTTAAGTCAGCTGGACTGGACAGGGAGCTGTGGGCGGCAATGGCAACATTGTGCTGAAGGCAGGACAAGCCCCCGCTGCAAAATCTACAAGTTCTTCTCTGCAAGCAGAATTAATACACCTCTAGCTGCCAAGGGATATGCCTGGTGTGTCATCTCAGCAGTGTGCTAAGCTTACGAGAGTCATTTATTCATTAAAAAACCATCCAAGTTTCTCTAAGGTCTATGATTAAAGCACTAAACTTGAATCCATAAGAAAGCTTTACTATTGATTCCCTTTGGGAAACTGTCCCCATGAGCTAGGACTAGATTCAGAGCAGTGGAGAGGAAATACTTCACAGTTTACTGGAAGTCCAAGACCTACATCAAGTGCCTGAAGTGCCCAGTGCAGTGGGTAGGTGCAGCCAAGAGCTCTTGTTGGAGTCTGAACAAGAGTTTGGGAGCAGCACAATAGAAGGAAAGAAAGAAGGAAGGAAAAATTAACCAGGGGAAAAAAAAGTGGTTTTGACAGACTGTCCTTAGTTTGCTATTTGACATGTTGCCATGTAGCTTCTGCATTTAAAGCAAATAGTTTGCTTATTCAGGAGAAAAGCCTAAATGTTATGTTAAAAAACTGCAATATCACTCTTCACGAGTCTACCAGAAAGTATTCTAGCTTGTACTTACTTCCTGCAAACCTCTTCATCCTTCCATGTCAGGAATGCTGTATCTTTTTTTATTTTTATTTTTTTACATTTGGCTCGGTTTTGCTATAGCAACTTGCCCAGAGTTGGGGCACTCTCAGTGCTGTCCTCTCTGCTCCCACTGTCCCCTCCACAGAAATCGCCAGTGCCTTCCTGTAAGAACATGGAGCAAAACATGTGTAAAGTTAATGGGAATAAACAATGGGCACCAACGGACTTCAGAGTCTCTTCGTTTCTATGCAGTGGTAGGGGTCACCTGGTAAGGTTGCAAGGCCTTTGCTGGGCATAGTCAGCAAATTTAGGAGACCAAATTAGTGACTCAGTTTGGGAGAAGCATAACTTTTTTTTTTTCTCTGTTATTTGACAAGGCGTTTCTCTACTCGCAAGGTTCTTCCTGAGCCAGCTTTATTCTCTCCCATCCTGTTCAGTTTCTGTAGGATTTCCTATTGAACCCATGCCAGTTTTGTACACAATGTTCCATTAAGTCTATGTTCCTGGGAGGAAATTTGGAACTGTTTCAGATGCTTTACTTCATAAACTTCAACAACAATTGTAATTCCCTGCAATCCTCCAGTTCCTCCAGCTCAGCCTATTCCGGGATGCACGCTCGGCACAGCCAGTTTCCTATCCGGAACCACCAGCCTGACCTTCCGTGTGCTTTCATCTGAAGTAGGATATTGCAGCAAAAGGAGAGAATAGGAAAGGATGGATGCTAATGGATTGGACAGCAGCAAATGCTACGTTTTAGCAAATGCTATATTAAAAAGAGCAAAAGTAAGACTCAAGTGGGTCCCACAGCAAATAGCAGTATTTGTAGAGCCAAGAATTGCACGTTAGTAAATGAAGGTGCAGCAAATTTGGCTCTTCCTCTTGGACTATTTTATCAGGACTCCGTAGATCTGCTGATGTTAAAACTCCTAAATGTGCAGAGAGCAGGTGATGCTTTTCTCAGTCTGTTTCCGCAATTCCTTTTAGCTCATGCACTTTTTGGTTTTTGCTTCATGATTAATACTTTGAACACTCTTCCTCTTCCATGAACATGACATCATTTAAATAAACAGGCATAAATGGCATTTATGTTTCTCTGCAATACTCAGGAGGAACAAGCACTTTCCGCCTTGCACTGGTAGCCCTGGCTCTGTTTTAAAGCACAGAAGTGAGGGTGACACCCTCTACCTATAGGACAAGAGATGGGGTAAGAAGATGCATCTGTGCTGGATGAACTGGGTTGTCATTATTTACCAAAGAGCACAGTCTTCAAAAGGCAGACTTCAGAAGAAAGATCTTGGAGACAGAAAATAATGTGCTTAAGTAAATTCTAAATATAGCAAGAGGAAGTCAAAAACAGGAATGACAACATTTCAAAGAGCAGATAGCCCTTCAGTCTTGAAGTTATTTGATACAGTGGATCACATCTGTAAGCACTCATTTGAAACTCATTTCTTGGGTTTATCTTGTTATTCTAGTTGAGGGAAGTTTTGTCCTGCTCTTAAGTGGTCTGTGATGTCTTAGCTCTTAAGTTCAAGTGCTTGTTAGTGTCTCTTAAAAGCAAAGATGAGGAATCCCTCTGCCCTCACCCTGGAGGCTAAACCCAACTTTCTTATAGGCTGTCAAGGAAGAAGGAAACAAGCATGAGTCAGCACTAGTGTATACATTTACTTCCAATATCTACATATGCAAACACAATGGTATCACAAATATTGTTACCAAAAAAAATTGTCTTCCTGTCCCATAGTTTGATACTCCCATTAGGAGCTTAAAGTTTGGATGTCTTCTCTGTAAAATCACAGAAAAACCCATGAGTTTCTAGATATTTTTTCTTTTATGATTAAAATATGCTCAAGTATTTTGGGGGATTTCCAGAAGTAATGTTTTTTAAGTGAAAGATTTCCAAAGACACAGGTTCTTAAGCATTTTTAAGAATTAAAGCTTTATTAAGATTTAATGGAAAGATAGAGCCATTTGCAAAAAAAAAAAAGTGATGAAAAGCATATTTCTTTGTGTATTCAAATAAATTTAACCCATTTAACCCAAACCATTACAATGATGAAAATAGCAAAATTTTCCACAAATTTAGTATTGAGAAGTCTTTTTCATTTTTGTAACATAAATTACAGTGATACAGCTATGCTTATTTTTGAATTCCTATCAGAAGTTAAGAGAAGGAAGAAACATGACAGACACATATAAATATTGTGCCTGTTACTGTGAAAGTAGGGATGTCTGTATTTATTCAAAGCAAGAGGAAGGAAAAATCCTAGAAATGGAAAGGCAGTAGATTTGTAACTGACGAAAAAGGATTGCCTTGATAAAAAAAAATTGAAATTCAGTCATAAGGTAAAATTGAAATTAAGACCTTAACAAGATTCAGAAAAGGACTGGAGATTTCTATGTCGAACTAGAATATTTGTATTTACTGAGAAGAGAACAGAAATTGGGAAGAGGATGGAATTCTTCTGCTTCAGGAACTAAATCTTCTTGCTAAGTGAGTAACAAGAATCTCCTACTGCGGGCACATGTATAACTAGATGCGGCACTAACTCACTAGCACGTTTTATATACTTATGTCTCACCTGCCTTGATGCATTTTCCAGTTTCTTTGGATGAGGAAACAGTATTACCTCAGTATCCACAGGATCTCTCAGGTCCTTCAGATCCCAAGTAGAGGCATATTAACAAAATATTACGGAAATATTATTTAGCTGTCTGGAATTTTCAAAGGAAATAATACAGCTTCCAGTCCATGGACAAATGCTGAGCTCTGCTGAGAGTTTTCTCCTGCAGATGTAAACACAACTAAAAAGGCAAAACTCCAAGTCCCTGGTGCCGCAAGCATCTAGGGCTGTGCCAAAGCCAGGACCAGCTGAGGGCTACACCCCAAACAGGAAATGCAAACTGCTTACTATGAACCACTCATTCATACCTAGAAATTATACAAACTTGCCTATCCCAGAACCCTTAAATCCTGCAGTTCAAAAAAGGGAAGAAGATGCAATTTTGATAGTTCATCCAAGAATCTTTCTGTTTTTATTCGTGGACTATATAGGGGAAAAATGCACGATGGAAGCATCAGTTGTTACTGACCAGCACCAAATCTTAGTTACAGTTCATTTTTATTTACTAAGGCACACCAGCTTGACACACATCTGTGTCTGCTGCACAGAGCTGGCCTATAGCAAAGAGTGAGCAATCACAGCCCTTGTATTTGGAAAACAGCTGATTACCTCTTAGCAGGTAAGTCACCTCTGTCCAAAACATTGTCTATCAAGCACAAGAAGATCTGGGGAAGCTGAAGAGGCCACAGCAAGCTGTACTGATGTATTAACTGATGTATTATATCTGCACAGCTGTGGTGCTGTGTTATGTCCATACTGACTTTTACCAGCTGAATCTGCAGGACAGAAAATAGAAAACTAGTAAGAGATGGTGGAATAGAAAAAAAAAAGAAGTAAAAAAAAAGAATCAGAAGAAGAGTCAGGAGACACCCTTCTCTAACAACTGTTAAATTGGGCAGATTCACATAGTCACAGAATGATTGAGTTTGGAAGGGACCTCTAGAGATCATCCAGTCCAACCCCTGCTCCAGCAGGGACACCCAGAGCAGGGGCACAGGGTGGCATGCAGGCAGGTTGGGAGATCTCCAGAGAAGGAGCCTCCACAGCCTCTGAATTTACTTACAGCAAGGCGAGGAAGCAGGGGAGAAAAAGAAAGTTTCTGTAACCTTTGAAACAAAGGCGGGAAAAAACAAACCAGCTGCAAAGGTTTTTCTCCTGTAATTCCCTGCAGGTTTTCCCATCTCCACACCTAAATTTCAAAGCTTGCCATATGGTCCCTTCTCTGCCCCTGCTGCTTCATGCACAAGAGATAAGAAAATTACATTTCTGTTTCCAATTTACATTACTTCCCCCTGATTTGTGGTCCTATTAGAAATCTGAAAAAGCAACATCTAAAACTGGACTGGTCACTTGCTCATTAGGGTTTTGTAAAAACTTCTTGACACTTCTGTCAGCCGAGCTCATCCTGCTATCCATGTGCTTCACCCACGAGTGCCTCGGGAATGAACCAGGGCCAACTCGAATCCCTCAAGCAACAGCCCGCTCCCCCCAGGTGTCTGTAACACTAGTAACCAACGTCCTCACCATTCTTTATCATGGATGTAGAATAAGAACAGACTTCAAGAAAAAGAGATGCTCAGAGTAACAGCCAGTACAGCATCAGGACTCCACCAGGCCTCCACAGGCAGCTCTGCAGGTTTGTAGTGGTTTAGTGCTGCAGTTCTGGTTGCTGAGACTGCAGCTTTATCAGCTTTCTCTGTATTAGCAGTGAGATAGTAGCTGGGTAAAGTTTTTGCCAGGTCCCACTTTTAACCAAGATGAATTTCATGCCTGAGATGCAGAATGGGAATCCCCCCAAAATGTTTCAAATCTAGCAAATGTGCCTCTAGTTGTATGTGTTTGAAACTGAGAAAAGAGGAAATAAGACAGTCGTGTACGTAGTTTTATAGTTTAACCTGTGAGAATTCATTAGGTAGGACTGAATTTAAGCTGTTTGACTTCCAAATGAACATCTGGATGGGCTCCAGTGTGATTTAACTGTCCTGATTTAAATTATGACCTTATTTTTTTCTCCTGACAATGATAAGACTATCCGCCCTTTTGAGGACCATATTGAATAGGCTTAAATATGAGCTTCATTTTATTTTCCTAATTCCTTTTCGTTTCCAGTGCATGCACCAGAAACAAAAAAAGGTGCAGTTGCCAGGTGTGCCTCTGAGAAGGACTGAATGACTCCACAGTGGACTCCGTCTGGAAACAGGTAGGACCTCCCCACTTGCCACCATCAGAGTAAGGTTTTCAAAAAGGGAGAATCTGAGAAACAAGGAAAGAAGAAATGAACATAAAAGGGAAAAGGGTGTATAATGTCCTATAACAATGACTATCCTCACCATTCTTTAACATGGATGTATAAGAACAGGTTGCAAATAAAAGCAGTGTTTTCCTGGTCATGCTGCAAGGAGTCATGGCAGTAGTCTTGAATTTCATCTTTCTGTAAGGGTATTTGGTCAGTTAACCAAGGCATGCCTTTAATTTCTTTCTTCTGCCTACTGTCCTTGCAGTGAGGATGACTAGGCAGTTGAAAAGATAACACCGCAGGCGAACCTCGTTCACCAGCTTTTGCATCCTGTTCCTCATGTTAACACATGTGCTGCCACTTAAGATTTGGCAGTGAGGCAGCATTATAACCCAAATGCTAGTGGAGATTTCTGCAAAGAAGGCCAGGCTTGGGGGCTAGGAAGGTTCAAGTGGAGGGAGTTACAACATTAATGCAGGAAACACATCTGATTCAGACAGGCCTCACTGCAGGTCTGAGAGATCTGTGGGCCTGGCTATGAGAGCTCCTCTGAAGGTGACCTTCCTGCCCAAACCTCCCTCCAAATATTTTAACTTGTACACAACAGATTAAGAATTTTTTCCTCTTATTTACTTGGAATGCCACTTCCATAGTTACAGCTAAAATTTGTTTAGCTATCTTTCTTTTGATCTACCTTTGAGCATGTCTGTGATTCACTATATCATCTGATCAGCATCTGATTATTTTTCACACATCCAGATGTATAGTTGGAGTGCTGAGAAGTCTTTGGGGAACTTGCATAAAGTTCCCCAAAGGGAGGGACTGCTGTCCCTCAATGCAAAGAGAAATTTATACCATTTCCCTGCTACTTATGTGGCAAATAACATACTCCTCAATTTATTATATTGAACCACTGTGCCCCCTGCTACTGTAGTGGTTAGGACAACTGCCATTTTTGCTATGACAGGTGCTGTTCTTTTTTTTTTTTTTTTTACCCAGCAGTGCTAATCATTATTTTAAAATATTGTTTTTATCAAAATTATTATTATTATTTAAAATAACATTAATACTAATTTATTTACTACCTAATAAATTAAGTAAAATAAGATAATTAATAAAATGTTAACTGGTGAGTTTTGTCATCTTTCAGGACATGCCAAATGGGAGTACCATGAGCACATGGTATTTGTCCAATTCCCTCACAAATTACACCTTGCTCTAATAATTCTCCATCCTTTCCTGCATGGCCAAAGGTATTTTGTCTTTCTCCTGGCAGAGAGCCAGGATGCATTATCAACATATCAGCTTGAGTATGCCCACATACTATTTTATTTGAGGACCAGGATGAGAAAAACTTGTTTCCCTTTGTCATCTTTGGGAGGCTCAAGGACTTCAGGAGCCTTTACACCTGCTTAGCAATGTACTTCTCAGATTTGTGCTTGCCTTCTCCTAACCTTCCCTGAAGCCACAGATGTTGGTTTGCCAAGTCCAGTGTCAGTCCATTTTCTTGAAAACACCACACTCAGAAGACCTTAAACCCTTTTTTCCATCCTTCTGGTTGGCATTAGCATAAAATGTTCTAGAGGATATTGGGAAGTCACATGAGCAAAGGTTGCTTCTTTTCCTGATGTTTACCTGTTGTTTGCTATGCCCACTCTGCCCCAGCCCACTCCTGCATCCCCTATCAGAGCATCTAGCACATCCCCTTGTGCTTCCAAGAAGCACCTCCAGGAAGTGGAGGAGTGAGGCCGGTGGCGCACGTGGCTCGCGCGGGTCCTCTGTAGCCGCGGGTCGACCGCGCTGGGACGCTCGCTTTATGCGCCCTGATGCCGTGTCGCCGGGGGAAG
>JAWLRI010000170.1:897884-938288 GCA_034781795.1 Crypturellus tataupa | reverse complement strand
GCCTGACTGGGACATGCTTGTTTTACACCAAACATACATTTTTTTCTTCCCCAAACCCTCCTGTACCTAATTCCATACCTTCCTACAGAGGAGACCTTCTACAGGCAGCTGCATGATCACAGGCCCTTATGCGAGACTTCAACCACCTTGATGTCTGCTAGGATAATCACACGGCTACGAATAGACAGTCCAGACCCTGCAGATAACTTCTTGATGCAGATTCCTGTAGAACATTGCAGGTAACTTCTTGATGCAGGTGGTTGATGAGCCAACAAGGAGAGAAGCGCTGCTAGACCTGATACTAACAAACAGAGATGGTCTAGTGGGAAATGTGACGGTTGGTGGCAGTGACCAAGAGATGTTGGAATTCATGATCTTGAGAGGAGAGAGCTGGACAAGAAGTAGGATTGCAATCCTGGACTTCAAAGGAGCTAACTTAGACCTCTTCACGGAGCTCCTTGGAGGAATCCCCTGGTTCAGGGTCCTAGAGGGAATGGGGTTCTAGGAGAGTTGGCTAATATTCAAATACCACTTTCTCCAAGCTCTGGATCTGTGCATTCCTACAAGAAAGGAGTCAAACAAGGCGGGCAGGAGGCCTGTATGGATGGGCAAGGAGCTGTTGGGTAAATTTAATGAGAAAAAGAGCACGTGCATAATGTGGAAGAAGGGCCAGGCCACATGAGGATAGTATAGGAACATTGTCAGAGAATGCAGGATTGCAACAAGGAAGGGCAAGGCCCATTTGGAATTAGAGTTAGCGAGAGATGTCAGAGCCAACAGAAAGGGCTTCTACAAATACATCAGCTGCAAGAGAAAGACTAGGGAAAAGTTGGTCCACTGTTGAATGGGAAGGGTAACGGAGGATGCAGAGAGGGCAAAGTTAATAAATATCTTCTTTGCTTCTGTCTTTACTGCTAAGGCCAGTCCTCATGAACTACAGAACCTGGATATAAGAGAGAACAGAGGAAGACTTTCCACTGGTTGAGGAGGATTGAGTTAGGGATTATTTAGGCAAACTAGTCACTCATAAATCTATGGACCAGGATGGAATGCATCCAGGACCGCTGAGGGAACTGGCCAGGATTATTGCTATCTTTGAGAGGTCATGGAGAGCAGGGAGGACTTGAAGAAACTAACATCACTCCAGTCTTTGAAAAGGGCAAGAGGGAGAACCCAGGAAACTACAGACCGGTCAGCCTCACCTCTGTCCCTGGAAATGTGATGGAGCAGCTCATCCCGGAGACCATCTTTAGGCATGTCAAGGAAAAGAACGTGATCAGTCAGCATGGATTCACCAAGAGGAGGTCGTGTTTGACAAATCTGATTGATAGCCTTCTATGATGGAACGGCTAGATGGATGGACGATGAGAGAGGCATGGATGTTATCTACCTTGACTTCAGCAAGGCTTTGACACTGTCTCCCATAACATCTTCATAGGAAAGCTCCAGGAGTGTGGACTGGATGAGTGGACAGGGAGGTGGACTGAGGACTGGCTGGATGGCAGAGCTCTGAGGGTCAGGATAAAAGGGGCAGAGTCTATTTGGAAGCCTGTGGCCAGTGGTGTCCCACAGGAGTCAGTAGTGGACTCAGTGCTATTCAGCTTGTTCAGCAGTGACTTGGATGAGGGGACAGAGTGCACCCTCAGCAAGTTTGCGAACAATCCCAGACAGGGTGGAGGGGCCGACACTCCCGAGGGCTGTGCTGCTATTCAGAAGGACCTGGATATGTTGGAGAGTTGGTCAGAGAGAAACCTCATGAGGTTCAACAAGGACAAATGCAGGATCCTTCACCTGGGCAGGACTAACCCCAGACACCAGCACAGATTAGGGATTGACTTACTGAAAAGCAGCTCTGCAGAGAGGGGAGTCCTAGTTGACACCAAGTTCCTCATGAGGCAGCAATGGACCCTCATGGCCAAGAAGGCCAATGGACTCCTGGCTGCAGCAGAAGGAGCGTTGCCAGCAGGGCCAGGGAGGGGATCCTCCCTGTCTACTCAGTTCTGGTAAGACCACACCTGGAGTCTTGTGTGCAGAAATATTCTGGGCTCCCCAGGACAAGAAGGACATTGAGCTTCTAGGGAGGGTTCAGCATAGAGCAACAAAGATGATTGGGGGACTGGAGCATCTATCGTGTGAGTAAAGATTAAGCGAGCTGGGCCTGTTTAGCCTAGAGAAGACAAGACAGAGAGGAGATCTGATCAATATGTGTAACTACCTGAGGGGAGAATGTAGGGAGGATGGCGCCAAACTCTTCTCAGTGGTGGCCAGTGACAGGACAAGGGGTATTGGCTACAAGTTATAACACAGGAATTTCCACCTTCATGTGAGGAAGAACTTCTTTGCTGTGAGGGTGCCAGAGCCCTGGCACAGGCTGCTCAGAGAGGCTGTGGAGGCTTCTTCTCTGGGGATCTCCAAACCTGCCTGCATGCCACCCTGTGCCCCTGCTCTGGGTGTCCCTGCTGGAGCAGGGGTTGGACTGGATGATCTCTAGAGGTCCCTTCCAAACTCAACCATTCTGTGATTCATTCTCTGAAGTAAGCATTGCTGCTCCAGGATTCATTTTAAGCACCTCCAGCTCCTCAAAAACCGGAGTCTGGGCACTGAATGCAGGGAAGGACCTGTTTCACATTTGTTATAGATGATACAGTTGCTCACACTTTCTGGTTTAATGTCTGCTTTTTCACTGTAGCATGATGCTGTGGTCTCACAGTAATGCAAACCTTTAGTACTGCCTTTAATCCTTTTTTTTTTTTTCTGCAGAACTGTTATGTGGCTGTTGGTTCTGTGTTGTTGGTTATTCGTGCTTCACATTAAGTATCCTCTGTGCATCCCTCCTCTTTGACAGTGACATATCGACAAAACTTACATGTTTCCCAAACAGTTTTCAGTTGTTTTGTTACCTTCATTCAGAAAATGTTTCTCATGAACATGTTCCCATGGGAACATTTCCCATGAATTCCCATTCATTTCCCTATGGAGATGTTACATATCTAAAGACTTACTAAAGCCAAGACGTATCCATCTAGACGAAGGAACCTAGGCTGGTCCAACAAAACTTGTTCTTGACAATCCATGTTGGCTCATCCTGGGTATCATTTTCAAGCACATGAAAAACAAGAGGGTGATCAGGAGCACTCATAATGGATTCACTTAACCAACCTGATAGCCTTCTACAACAGGATGGCTAGCATAGTTGATGAGAGGAAAGAAGTGAATGTTGCCACCTTGATTTCGGGAGGACTTTTAACACTATTTCCCATACCATCTTCATAGGCAAGCTGAGAAAGTGCAGGCTGGATGAGTGGACAGTGAGGGTAGATTGAAAACTGACTGAATGGCAGAGTCCAGAGAGGTGTGCTAAGTCTAGTCGGAGGCCAGTAACTAACAGTGTACGCAGGGGACACAGGGGGTCCAATCCTGTTCAACATCTTCATCAGTGACCTGACTGATGGGGTAGAGTGCCCTGTCTTGAGCAATGCTCTTGAACAACATTATAACTGCACCACCGTATCAGTCTTAGCAACTAATTTACCAATTGCAGCTAAGGTAGATTCTCACTCAGGTCACCTATGACAAGGTTCTGAACCCATGCAATGTGCCGTGCTGGTACAGTACCCTCTGCACTCAGGGCTTGAGGACTTGCTCTGAAATCAGCACCCAGGTTGAAGCCTGCATTGTCTCCTCTGCTACATGTGCATTCAACCTGGACTCATTAGGAAAAAATACTACTGTCAGCATTTCTTTCCCTGTGTCCCATGAGCTGCATCTTTCTCCATCCTCTGTAAAGTGATGTGTAACAAGCAATAGGCCTTGTTGCTGGTGAATATTTTAACCAAGATGGCTGTTAAAAATTCATTCCCCCCGAAGTTGAGAAAGGCCAACCCAGTTCTTCCTCAGTATGAAACGTACGGAATAATCAAGCACATGAGTACAGCATGAATTAGATCAAAAGTGCAGCCAGATAGAATTTCAGATAGAGTTCCAGCCCAGGAGTAGACAATACCCACTCAGGCTGAGTAAGTCCAGTTTTCTCTGTGGTGGAGACAAACCCTAAGTGGGGACACCTAATCCACAGTGGGGAATACAGATGGCTCCAATAACCTCAAGATAGCTGTTTGACCTCTCTTATCCTTTTGTCTCCATCTGGTGCACAGCTGTAGCTAGCTGTAATTACACTTACAGCTAGAGCTCTTGGGCCTCCCAAGTTCAAAGTTAGCTTCACAAAAATTTCATTTGCACCTCTTATTTAAACCAGCTTTATTCTTAGAAGAATAACAAAGCAATGCAGGCACAATATTCCCAGTAACAGACCTCATGAGGCTAGCTGATCAACACTGGTCTTTGGCACATACCGAGTTGCTTCATTCCATTCTGTGCTATTAAATGAATAGCTGCATCTGATGTGAGGATGGAAAAGGCAGACAAAGAGTAGGTAACAATTCACTGTTATCTAGCAGTCGACAAGCAAGGACCCAGCAACAGTATTTGTAATTCCATCTTAGATGCTCCCAACCAGAGGCCAGGCAACAAGACAGAGCACTGGGTTAGGAGCCTTGCTATTGCCAAATGCAGGTGCCCTGACTACTACTGCCAAGAGATCTGGTTTAAATGGATTTTCTGCTTCCTTCCTTCCATGGTGCCTTCTAGTGTCTTGATGCTTAAAGTGTAAAATTCATAACATTACCCTTGTTTACTACAGTAATAATTGACCAGACAGCATACCCTTGATTCCAGAAGGCAATGTGGGATCAAGAACATTTATATTCTCCTTTAGAGTAGCACTGTGGAAAGCCTCATTCTAGACACACAAGGATAGGAAGACACCCACCAAAGGAACAATCCACTTACTAATGGGAGGTGAAAATATGTTGGCAGTCTAAAAATATCCAAGAAGAGCAAGCTCTGGGAAAGAGCTGTGTGTACACTAGCTAAACTGAAGAAACTGCAGCAATGCACAGAAATTGATACAGACGGGATGAGTGAAGCCTGTCACTACTCCAGACCAGGCATGGAGCTAATTTGACCGCCAGCACAGAGATGGGGAAATATGCATGTGCCGAGGCCTCTGGACACAGCCACCTGAGTCCCCCAAACCACCCAGCATCTTTTATTTATAGCTACTCTCCCACCGACCCTGTTTGGGAGAATCTGGGCTTCTGCAAACTCCAGGACTCTAAGCCATATAAAGAAGAGTTCTCCCTCTAACATTTCTTCCTTTCATAGTGAAATAGAATACAATTTTTGCATTGGATTCAATTCCAGAGAGTGTCCCCAACCATCTGATTCAACTACCTACATTGCCTAAAGCAGAGTGTATAGAACGTTGCTTAGTCATTCCTGCTCAGCTGCTAGATCCTTTGTAGGTTTTCTGCTTCATTCATAGTTACCCATTCTTTAGGTATGACCTGCATGCTTTCTGCTTAAATATATGTGATTTATTGAAACCAAATGCTAAATTATTACTTGAGGGCACCCAGGCTACCAAGTGATTCCCGTTTGTGATACAGCTTTGCTAGCAGAGCTGAGCTTTGTACGTGGAAACCCCAGGAACTCTTCATATCATTCACCTCTGAGAAGCACTCAGAAAAAACACAGTACTGCCGAGAAGGCCCAGGTTGCCCTGCTGCTCTGTACTGCTGGGCCTATGTGGAAATTTCCCTCACCACCTCCAACTCACTCTTCTGCCAGTTGTTTCCCACAGTTTTGACCCAAATGCAGCATTGCTATTTCAGGCTCAAGGCTACGAACTAGTCTTGCTTCCATGCCCAAAAGCAGCCTAGTGGACCATTTAAGCATTTCATAATTTTCCTTCTTCATCTTGAAATTCTCCCTTTGTTGCTAGTCATCCCACATAAAAAGCATATATCTACGCTTTTTCGTACAAACATAATTATCACTCTGCTACTGTCAACATATCCATTGCGAAGGTTTCATTCCTGGAGTAGGTTTTTCCAAGTAATTCCAGGAGTTGAGTGGGTGGCTCCATTCCTATTCCGTAACTCATGAAATTCCAGCAGCCTGGCCAAGAATTGTATCTGATCAGTGAGAAGTGAATCTTATGGACAAAGTACAAAGCCCTGAAGCTATTTTATGTGGCCTTAGTAACAGAGTTTGTTCCTGCCAGGAGAGAAAGTATAATCTTGCATAGAGAACTCCCCAGGCTATATTCCCAGTTGCATAAAGTTCATAGAGTTACCCAGGTGTGTATGTATATATAGATATATATACAAGCACACACACTATATATATATATATTCACCCAGCTTTCCTGTAGTCCACAGGAACACAGGGGGATGCTTAGGTGTGGATCGGAGACACGTTGCCACAGTTCTTGTGGCCATATGACCTCAGAGACAGGCATTCACTTAACTTATCCTTCCAGCCGCAGGTAGAGCAGCTGCATGTGCGGCTGGGAATCGTGGAGTGCTGTGACCTGCATGAGCAGACCTGCAGGGGTGAGCTCTGACTGAAGACCAGCAGTTCTGATATCTCAGTCTCGAGAGACTGTAATGGGAGCTTCCCAGAAAACATCATTTTTTGCTCTGTGCCTGCAGTCTTAGATCTTATGGATAGATCTCATTGCTTTTCTGTGGGGAAGGCATGTTCCCTTGCTGCTTGGAAGAACTTGTGTGTATGCACCAGCTTTTAATCACACAAAGCCCCATTCTTTTAAGTGACAGCAAAGACAGTGCAGTCAGGAAGTCCAACTCAAAATGAAATCCCAGCTCTACTGAAGTCAGAGACTTTCCAGCTTTCCCAGAGGATGCTTTCTGTGCAGTTTCTCCCATGCTTACCATAATAGCAGTAGCCTCAGTTAGGAAATATTCTTTTATGCTTTAACAGTACTCCTGTTACTGCACTCACAGTTCAGCGCTTTGTCATAAAACCTGGCATTTTACGCAAGTTACAAAAATGTTTACAATTAGAAGGGAGTTGAAGGTCCTCTTGTTCCTCACCATACTGCTGGGCTGCCAAGGTCACAGGTAAGCAATGCTTCAAGAGCAGCAACCACAAAACAGAAGATCAATTCTGGGACAACTTTAGGTGTTTAGGTGTGGATGTTTATTGTTATGCAGACGTCAAAATAACCTTCAACCATCTTTTGCAACTGTATGCTTCAAGACATCTACTTTCTTTTTAGAGATGTTTAAGTTGCATCTAATCAGGTAAGCTCTCTTGTAAATTCTCCCTGCAATAAATCAGCCTCCTCACATCCCTTACAGAACTAACTAAATGTATCAGATGCTATTTTAAACATATTTTTAAATGTTTTTCATGGCCAACATAATTATTGTTCATCTTTCCTTTCATTCCTTTAGCCACTTGCTCAGGCAGATATATTTCTCAGGACAGTTTCTTACTATGATACTCTAATTTTCTTTTGAAAAGGGCAGCAGAAAAGCTGCTAGACTTAAAATGAAAAATGACATTAAAAACTTGTGCATAAAAAATGCTGAATTTTTATGGAATAAATGTATTGGGCAACATTCAACATCATATGCAGCCTTACATTTTTTCTCTGAACAAGGCTGAATTTCACTCAGAGGAGAAGTCTTTCCTGAAGGGGTGGAGTTGCCTTCTCATTGGATTGTGATCAAGAGTTTTGACCCACAAACTGTAGACTAAGAATTTCTAGTGCAGAGGAAAGACTTAGAGTTGATCATTATTTCATGTAAAAAGGCAAGAACCGATTCCTGTCTTATTGATGATTGTACTTCAGACTTTCTGTGAAAAATTTAACAAAACTCCAGTAAGTAACTATTTCTAAGGGATACTTTTTGCTCCATCAGTACTTGTATCATAAAGTGAAATCAACTAACATTGAAACTGAATAAGGATCAGATTTAAGTTTCCTTTATTAAATACATCTGTGTTTCTTTCACCATTCTTCACTAGAGAGATGTTTTGCTCATTATTCTGTAGCTTCCTAAAGTAAAAATACATATTTTTTGGTAACTGTGGTCTCCTCAATTTAAGATTGGGATTTGCGCATGTAATCTTGAAAAGTCTGAAGTTTCTTAATGACGCATCTTATATATCCATCCTCTTTTTTTTTCTGTTGTTGCATTGGTGCATTAGTTCTCTTAGGATCTGTTCTCAATAGCTCCCTTGACAAGTTATCTTGTAGCAGCCTCCAAGGGGACATCTTAACTTTGATGGATCCAATTCCAGCAAAGTCTTCTACACGGTGGAAGACATCTCAATGTCACCCTTGCTGATGCACACCATGAGGAGCAGAGCATCACGCAGCTGCTGCTGCTTCCACCGGTAGATGCAAAGTCCTCACTCCTGCACCAGTTATATGCAGGAGATGCTGCCTAATGGCTGCTCACATATTCTGCCTTGGCAGAATTTCTGAATTCCTGCCCACACTTTAAACAGAATATCCCACAGCTTAAATAGAACAAAAGAGCTCAAAATGAGCCCCTACATCCAAAAACCTTCAAAAAGAAAGCAGCACTGGTATTTTGACGTTCTCATGATCTCTAAAAGGCAGAAAATTAACATAACATTCTGGAAGAGTCTCTTGTTTCCACAATATTTCCTACTAAATTAGACTATTAGATTCTTTTGGCTGATCCTTCCAAGTCTGCCGCAACTCCCTGGATTCAAGATGTACACAAAGGAACAGTTTATGCACAATCAAGATTATATTAAACAACATTTGCAATGAGTTAAGTGAAGACAGATTCTCTTTGGCTTTCCCCCTGAAAATTTTCATTGCTTTAAAAGTTTGCCTAACTCAAAGGAAATTAATACTAAACCTAAAAAAAAATAAAAAAACTTTTTGCCCTCCTGCTTGTTGTCCTAGGAACACAAGGCTTTGCAAGGCTTTGTGAGGATATAAACCCTAATCTGTTTTTAAGCCACGGCATAGAGAGTATCAGTGACTTCCAAACACTGCCTGCTCGTTGCGGGGCACTTCCACAGAGAGGCCATCCCAAGGCACATCCGAGGCAAACTCGGGAAATGACGACTGCTGCGACCTTCCACACCAGACTCATCTCTGCTATGAATATTACTTTCACTAAAAATAAACCTTGTGCATTTGCTGCTTATAGTACTAGCAAACAGGCAGTGCATTGAAAACTCTCCTAATCAGAAGTATTACGTGGATTTCCATAAACCTTTTCTGGAGCTGTAGAACACATTGAAGTTTAAGGGATATTGTAGCTGAAAACATACAGAACATGCTGAAATGCATCCATTTCTAAAAGCTGAATAGGAAACGAATTCCTTGAATTCCTAATTACATGGCAAACCCCACCTAAATATCATAGCTAAATAACATTTTTTTATGAATATAAAGGGATAGAGATTAGCTTTTTAGCAATTTCACCTTGTTAAAAGTGTTATTTTATGAAATAATTTTATTTTGGGAAGGTTTATGCTGTATTTTATCCTACTTATCTCTAGTTACCACTGTTGTTTTTCAGTATGAGTTCTTCTGCTGGAAGAGCCCAGTTGGATGGTGTTTATTGAGCATGGACAGCTCACCCCCTCAGTGTCAAATGCTCCCTGCACAGGCTGCAGCTGGACCCTGCCACAGGTAGTCGTCACTCCCTTGCCCTACAGCTTTGCTTTCTTCTTATTTTTAGTAACACCTATTTCCATACTCTAATCACGTTATTCAACCTGGCTTTA
This sequence comes from Crypturellus tataupa, assembly GCA_034781795.1. Lineage (NCBI taxonomy): Eukaryota > Metazoa > Chordata > Aves > Tinamiformes > Tinamidae > Crypturellus > Crypturellus tataupa. Next base: position 928,643 of record JAWLRI010000170.1, on the reverse strand, counting down.
TCAGCTATATCAAAAACAGCACTCTCCCCATTAAGACAGAGCCCCGCAGAGTCTAACAAGGCCAGCAGAGCTGGAGCTACCAACAGGGTCCACTGACAGTCCCAGACAAGACAAGCAATGAACTTGGGTCCATCCAGGGATGGAGTGAGGTGGAAAGGAGACAGGGCTGCCGCATGCAGCCGCAGCTCTCCAGGAGACAGAACCAGGGACAAGCTACAATTCACATGTGAAGGATTCACCCACAGGACAAGCTGCCTCTAACACACAGCTGAAGTCCTTCAGGTCATGAAGATGCCTTCAGGCAGGGTGGTAGACATGAACTTCTACCAGACAGCCAAGGAGGGACCAGGTACCTAGGCCTGAGGTCCCTGCCCTATGGGGAAGTCCCAGGTGAGGCTGCTCAAGGCTATTAATGCTTGTTAGTGGCCTTGGGACACTGACATTACACATATATGCTCACGCTGTGACAGAAATTGATACTTTTCATTGCTTCAAATACCTTCTTCAGTATAAGCATGAGCTCAAGTGCTAATTTTGGTTAGCAAAGACTAGTACAATAGCGGTATATCTATATCATGATCAAATTGCCATGATTAGGGCTACACCCTTGTACTTGCTCCATCCCATTAGCATCATATCTGATACAAAGGGAATACATGGTTGCTGTAACAGGACAGACCAGGATTGCCTTCCTACAGCTGGGAGACGCATGATGAGGCTGGCTGCGTTCCAGCTCCCATGTGGACTCTGCAAGTACAGCTGGGACTAGCACTTAGGAGCTTCTTATTCGCTTTTTGGTAAAACAAAGAAAAAAAATGGTGCAGATTTAGCCACAGAATTTTTGATCAATTTTTATTGAAAATTTGAGGAAAATAGTAAAGGATTTGGAGCACCCCTGAAATTGAGACAGAGTAGAACAACAACTCCACTTCTCACCTTGGACAGTCATGGAAGACATGGTTCATCTTAAGCCAAGAATGGGTTGTTTGCAAACATACACATTAGTTGAGAATATTAATTGCGTAAGATAACATTGACCTTAGCAAAATTAGAGGACAGTAAGTTCATAGTGTACATCACAAAAATGGGAGGAGATGGCTTTTCACTAAATAAAGTGGATGACCTTTTTCTAAATATCAGATTACACCTATGAGTAGAGGAAAATAAATCAATAATTCCTAAATAAATTTTAGCAGATAATGTTGCGTAGACTTTTGAATTAAATTGGATCACTTTTGCTAGGAAATGATGATGAAGGAGAGAAGAATGGTTAGCTAGTACATCCTTACAGTTTTAAGAAAGCTGATTCTTCTATTTCTCTATGTAGTTAGGAGGTTCAACTATTTCTACTACTTCTAAGAAATTTTCCAGGATGGCCTTTAACATTTCCACTTCCGCGTGTCTTATCCATGATATATGCTCCCCACTTTTTTTTTTTTTTTATTAAGTTATAATGTGTTTTCCAGCATTGGTGGCATTGGGTGTTTCTTATGTTAAAATATAAACTCACAGAAGATAAGAGAAAATATAGTTTGCTTGATTTTAGATTAAAATAACAAATTAATGAAAATAAAACACAACAACTTAGAATTAAATATTTGAGATACAAGCAGAAGCAAAGTTGTTTACAGGATGGACGGTACTACCAAAGTAAAAAATAATCCCAGAGTAAAGGGACGTGGGACATCGTTAAAAAAAAGCATCTAAGATGAGGTATTACAGTCTTCTATCACTTCAAAATACGTAATAGGTAACAAAAAGAAGCCAACAAATTTTCTGGCTCAGTTCTCAGTTAAAAATGTGAAAAGTATGCACTGCAGCAGCCTCATAATATAAAACAAGAACTTGGACAGAACTCTCAGTGCGAGTGCGAGTGCTCCAGAGAGATTCCAAAAGAAAATGAGGTCTGATAAAAAGTGTCATTCTAATAATGTCGGGCTTCCTGGAACAAACAATCAAAATTTCTGCAATAGAACTCCTAAGGAATGCATGAGGAATAAAATATGAACAAGAATTAAATGGAAAAGCTACATTTCCACATGTATTTAAATTGATATGAAATTACTCTGTTGGCATTGCAAACTTGTAGAGAAAATCCGTATGAAGTCTGTACCCAAAAGGCAAATTATCTTTTCAAATTCTTAAAACAGACTCTAATATAGATCTGAAATAAGCTTCTATCAAGCCCTGCTGGCCTCCTTCCAGCCAGTATATTTTATAACTTTCCAAGTCTGTAGCAGCTCAGTGGATGTTAGCAGCCACGGCTTCCCAGACAATATTATATTCCCAAGGACATGAGTGGAGCCTATGGTGTGTTTTTCTTAATGGTGCTTGTGTTCTGTCATTGTGCTCTTGCACAGAGAAGTTGGATACTGCTCTATTACATTAAAATACTATTAATTGAGACAGGGAGAAGGAGAAGCTGTGACTTCAGTCACTACTAAGATTCCCTGCAGAAGGGAAGAGGTCTCTGATCCAGAAGCCTTACAGTCTCAGGATAGCACATACCACAGTGCCCTGGGTCCAACTCCAGGACCAGGAAAATTGAAGGAGTCTTATAAAGAGTAAGAAAGATATAAAAGAGAGATACAAATCCTAAGAGCAGTCACTGTTCATCTCCTGTGAAGTAATAAACCTCTCTTTCCCTGCTGTTTCCCTTAGTACTATCAGGATGATTGCAGCAATCTTCTGGTCAGTTGTCTTCTTCATTCCCTCAGAGCTACAGAAACAGGGAAAAGCATAGGAGATACCATAGCAGAATGTGCACTGCACTCAGGTGTTTGCCATTTTCCTACACACTGGTGGAAACCATCAGCTTTGCCCTGCTTGCACCACTGCAGCCAAGGAGGGGAGTTTACAGCAGTGCACGAGGAGCAGCACACAAGATTGCACATCCTTGCACATGAGCCAAATCTGCAGTCATTGTTTTAATGTTTGTGTAATGTCCTCCAAAAAGTTACTGTAATGACTATATCCTTACCCCAAAGACCAAAGTTCTCATGTTAAAAAATGCACAGATGATAGTTAAGAGTATAAGTCTGTGTGAACATAATTGTAGGCCACAAGTTAAGGCTGTCTCTTAATCACTCTCTTCAGGTCTGTACCGGTCTCTACAGAAAATACCAAACCATATAAGTACTTTCTGCTTGGGAAGAAGGAAATACAGTTTGCTTTTGAAAGGCAATAAGCTGTTTCTATGGCTAGATTAACATAGCAATGCCAAGTCCCAGGAAGGGACCAGATGTGAGGGATAAACAACTAAATCCATTCCATTGGTGATTTAATGATTCATGGGAAATTTGGTAAGAGGAGAAGCACAGGTGAGGCAAGAAAGGAAAAGTCAACACAACAGTGACAAAGTGACCGCATGCAATAAGGACAGAACCACCTTTAGCACAGCAGAAGGCAGAATAGATCCCCAGCCATTCCTGGCAGTCTTTCCTAAAGGAAAAAACTCCTCCTGGCCCCAAATCCCAACTTCATCCAAGAGCATCACCAGCATACTCAGTTTCAGGCACAAAAGGACTGGAAGCACCGTAATGTTTTGCTTATTTCTGACCACAACCAACTCTTTCCAACCACGGTTGCTATCCGCTGCTTCAGAAGGAGGAAAAGACTCAAAAGTCCAAACAATCCTAAAACATCCTCAATGCCCCAAGTCCGGAACAGCAAACTAGAAGGAGGCGCCAACGCCGCTGTCGGCTGGAGCCAACCGGGTGGCGTTTCCACTTTTGTCAGCACTCAGAAGCTGTTTTTTTTTTTTTTTTTTTTTCCCCACTGTGCTAAAACTCCCCACCTTTTCTTCTCTGCAGCTGCTCCTAAACGGCAGCTCTCAGCATTCCCAGCCAAAACTGCCATTACTTTTCAGGATGGTTTACCATGCCAGCAGGGAGAAATAGCTAATTTTACAAGTGAGGAAACATCAGTGCAAACTGCTCTCGTTATGCCCTGTTCCCATCTGCCGCAGTGTCCTGTAAAGAGGAATTCCCTGGCCAGGGGAGCCCTGCGCTTCCTATTGCTGCCTCGATTCTAGCCTTGTCCTGGCTTCAGCTCTTCTTTGCAGGCAGGAGAGGGAAGAATTTAGAACTCTCATATGACTTCATATTTTAATTGTGGATAAAATTCTTGCTGTATATTTTATTTTTTCCTGAAATCCCAATGTCAGATTTTGTTCAAAGATGCTAATACATTCCACCTTTTACTGTCTATTCCTAGGCAGTATTCCTAGGCCTATGCCTAGTCCATATTATTTTGTTTGCACACAACTTGCCTGCTTTTTTTCTCTATTTTTATTTACCTGGATTTCTTCCCTTACATCCCAGTTGCCTCATGTGAGATACGCAAGAAATTACAGGGACTTTTTTCCTTAAGACACTCCAGTACAGACTAGAGTGAGGCCTCCCTTCCCACAGTGTAGCTAGGATAAAAATACAAATATGCCTGAGAAGCCATATTCGTAGTTTACGTAGTGCTGCAAGTTGTGCAACTGAGGATGAGGATAAGAAATTCAAGTTGGTCCAGTTGCAAAGGGTCTTTTTAAAGAGCAATGAGAAATATTTGCTAAAGGGTAGTTTTCCTTTCTGAATACAAATGTGAGATTATATTTTAAGATGACACAGCACTTAAAAGATCCCGAAATCATAAATTTTCCCTTATTCTTTGCCCTAGCCTTAGTCAGAGCAAATTTTAACTTGTACCAGCTGGGTACAATGACTCATGTGGGCCGGCCAAGAATTGTTGGAATATAGCAAACTCAGCCAGCCTTAACCTTGTCTCCGAGAGCTAAGAGGAAAGGCCTGGAGGAATTAGTTATGCCCCTTTGATACAAACTCCAGACTTCCTATGGCTTTGCAAATCCAGATTCCCTTTGAGGGGAACTAATGCACATCAAAAAACTGAACCTGTACAAAATAAATTAGTTGGATGGCTCATAATTGCAGAATTAGACCCATGAAGTACGGAGAGGGGGAAGAAAAAGAGCCTAAACCAGAATGCTCTAAAATAGCCTGTCAGTCAGGCTATGCACAGGTCCAACAACATGTGCTCTCTTCCTGCTCCCAAAACAAAACCTGGATTTCTTTTCTAAAGTGTTACACTATGCTGTGGTTTTCCAGGGGCTGCAAATGCATCAAGAAGGCCTATGAGCGTTACTGCAAATTAGAACCAGGGAGGAAACCCTGAGCTGCAGTGAAATCAATGGCTACGTCGGGGGAAGAAAAAAAAAATAAGATGCTTATACAATTGTGCTGATATACTGCCTTTTCGAGTGAGCTATATTTTGAGGGTAACAATAAAAGATTCTTTGATGGGGAAAGGAAAGCTCTGATAGATTGTGGCGGGGGGGGGAAACTTTTGTTTTTATTTAGTGTTTCAGGTTTTTGTTTTTAATATACAAACACGTGCCGCCTTTTTTACTTCGTTCTTTTTTTTTTGAAGATCATGCCAGATTTCCTTCTGGGTGACAATCTATAGCTTCTTAAAGGCGAAGGCTGTTTCAGTTAAGCTAGAGAGAATCTGCAGTGTTGAGAATGAATCAATGAATCACTAGAACTGCTTTCTTCTCAGGTAGGCACTGAGCTTCTTCAGTATATTCTTCAAGTGTGTAATGAACAGCTGGAGTTCTTATCCTTTTGCTTTCTAGTTCCTAACTCTGCCTCTTTCAAAGTCTTTTAGCGATTTTGCAAGTTATGGAGGAAGGTGTCCTCTCTGGGCTGCTCTTCATTGTCCTTCTTGTTTTGCTTTTCAGATGAAAACCTGCTCAAAAGTCTGGGGGGGCCAACGACTGTGATTTGGTTAGGTGATCTCTGATTCCTACTACTTATCACAATGTTTCAGAAGACGCTGTCGGGGCTAAAACTGCCTATTTTAATGCCTAACTGATCTTATGACTTAAGTTGCAGATATCTGTATCTATAGAGACTAAAAAATATCTTGCTTTGAGGATGGAAAAAATACTGACTTTACAGTTTTGAGAAGTCTATAAGGAAAGGTGCTAGAAACCACTTTATGTCTTGATTTGCTGTAGAAAACTGTTTTTTTATACTCATAAAAATATTATTTAGCGTGTATCTTGGGATATGGAGACACACGGAAAGTACCTATAAATCTCAATATTACATTTTCTGTTTGCAAGGAGTTTATTTCTTGTAGGAAGTTTTTTTTTCCCACTAACTCAATCTATTTAAGATGATTAATGCATCAAATTTACATGTGATGATTATCAATAGCATTAATTAGAAGAGAAATATATTTCTATAATATGTGCAGAAGCCACACAAAACTCAAACTGATGCTGAATTGCTTTTTATTTTAAAATAGATGCTTATTTTGTAATAGATCTCCTCCTTTTGCTTTTTGAATGATGTTCAACTTAGCTTCTCTTTATTATACTTTTTTAAAAATTCTCAGTAAAATGTGCAGGATTTTTTATAGCTTTGGAATATAATGAGCCCATTTTGAGACTCTTGTATTTAGGACATTGCATAAACTACTATAGTAGTGTTCAAAAATAATGCTTTTCAATAAATATTTCTACATACTATTTGACTAACTGCTTCATAAGGATGCTGGGAAAGAAAAGATGTGAGAAAATTAGTAGATAGGGTTTTGTTTTAATGAGCACTGAAATAGGAGCATTTCCAATACACAGTACATGTGAATCACCTATTTTATATATTTAATTCGATGAGTAGGCTGGTAAGGCCTAGATATAACTCAAACAATAGATCACTATTAGATGTATCAAAACAATACCAAACTGCAGAAAGTGCTTTAAAGATCTAACAGAAAAGGTGTTTCCTTGTTTTTCTCAGGCTTTCTCTTCCTTCATTTTCTCATTTAATGATCATTTAGATTTTTTAAACATTTTAGGCATATATATTTTATAAGCCAGATTTCCTTTAAGCTCTCTCCTAATAAGTGCTTCCTTTCTTCTGGAAAGATGATTACAATAACAATAACGATATTATATCTGCTTGCAAAACTCCTTAGAAATTTATAGGAAAAACTGCTTGGTCACATTGCTTTCCTCATATATTGCAAGCATATACAAGGAGATAAAATTTAACCATGACTACAGACTTTTTAATATAAACTGCAAACTTTAATATAAAAATCCTTTAAGGATATTCTGGCAATTCTAATTCTCTATAAACGCCTAAAACATTCTTGCAAAAACTGTATAATAGGTTCTACATACTAAATTCTAATTACATGGAGTTCTGTGCTGACATCAGTTGGTGACTGAAGTATTTGTTTCCAGAAGATTTAATAAAAAAAAGCAAAATCAACAAGTACTATTTTAGTGAAGAGATTATGTTTCTTTTCCTTCTTAGAAGTAAAATATAATGATGCCTAATAATTATATGCCAATGTTGGAATAGAAAAGTATATGTAGAACACGCTTAATACATAATGTGCTTTTACGTGGTTTTAGAAGTAATGTGAGAGATACATGCTCACTATGTATCTATTGAAAGTTTTGAGGCATTAGAATGGGAGTTAAGTTACTATGCCAATTTTAACATTCTCATTTCAAATATTTATTTTTTAAACAGAAATTGAAACATAATTTCATCAGATTTTCTATTTCAGGTGACAAATATTTAGATGATTTAAAATCTTCTAATACAAGTGAGTTATTCCATCCTGGCTCGCACCTACATAATAGAATTTTTCTTATACATTCTTGTTTTCATTTCTAAAATGCAAGATAAACTTGCTGTAAGCATGTTAGAATTCTTTCAAAATGCCATATTTTCTTCTATAATATCTGAACCTGGTTTTGCAAAGCATATTTCAGCATTCTTTATGCTAAAGAATTGCAGTCCTTAGCTACAGTAGAATTATGCTTTTTACTCAGTGCAAAGGTTAAATTTGTCATATCCTTTCACATTCTGTGTGCATAAAAGCAGGTCTAGGTCTTGTGTAACTGTTGTAATACCTTGCAATGTTTGCTTGGTTTTAATGCTTAATGAATATGTAACCAATGTCTGAAATTTTAAATTGATTTGCAAAAAATATATATATTTGGATGTGTTTAGAATAATATGTCTTGGAAAAACAAATGTGAAGGTAAAACCCTACCTGCCACGTTATCAATGTTTGCTCTTTGAGATTTTTCCATAGCATTGAAGTAACAAATCCCTCAGCAATACTTAAATCTGTTTCAAAAAAATCTTGATTCATAAACTTACAGGAACAGATTGTATTAACATTGTAAAGCTCTTGAATCTTTCATATATAATTAATTACTGACAGAAATGGCTTTGTCAAAACCATGAATTATTAACAATATACTCAGTTAAGAAAGAACATTTGGCTTTAGAGTTGGGGTTAACATAACAGGTTAACATAAAGTGGGCCTCGAGCAGCAATCAGGTTTTGCTATCGTAGCCCAATGAGCAAATCCTATTCAAATCAATTTTGGACACTAATCTTCAGTTATTTTTTTATCCAAGCATCCAACATTATTTAAAATCAGGACTGAGGACATATTCAGATCCAAAAAATAAGTTTGACAAGTGTGCTGTCAGAATGAAAAAACAAACAGGAACTGTACTAACGGAAAAAAGAATTTAATGATGAGATCCAAGAATCTGAAGACACAGTGCAAATCTCTAACCACGCTTTCCCTTTACTGTGATATTACAAATTCCCACGCTAAGGTTACTGGGAAGGACACGAAGGAAAAGATTTTGTCAACAGTTTTCACATTCTCCTTAAACTCACTGAAAACACTATTTTAAGGAGACAAAATTCCTGAGTAGACTTGGAAAAAAAGAGACGGCAGTGTCAAAATATCATGTTGTTCACAAAAATATTGCTTTATTACACTTGTTTTATGAAATCTATTAACTCTCTCCCAGGGCACGTACCCAAGTGAGTACTGGTCATGTGCTGAAGTGCTTAGGCAGGAGAGAGCAATGCATCCTTTCTCTCCTTTACCCAGAATTTTTATTGCAATCTGTCCCGTAATAAATGTTTTGGGTTTTTTTGCTTTTGGTGAGAGAAATGGAAGATCTTGTTTTCAGAAAGTTCTAGGAAGGCTCTGTGCAATTCCACCTGGAGCAGTTTGTGTGCCCTAGACAGCACAGTCGTGGGTGAGCCCTCACCCTGACTTGCTGAGATGCGAGTTGGCGCCTGTGCTTTAGTTTAGTTGGTCCAGGCTGATGCTGTTACGAAGCCAGGGATGAACTACAATCACTTAGACTGAGATACAAGCTGATCGTTATAAAGAAGAGATCCTTATCAAACCTTACTACTTAATTACCTACTATCATTAACTTAATTACCCAAGCCCTGCGTTTTTTTAGCTTCTTCTAGCAGTTTCAGAAGCCTCTAGGCTTGAGATGGATCCAAGTCTCATCCTAGATGCAAGTTTAACTACAAGTGTGTAGAAGATGTAAACCGTTCAGCTTGAACAGTGTATGAGCTGCTGTAAATCTATTCTTGGGCTATGCTGGCAGAAAAAATCTATCATGGAAAGAGACAGCCTATATTCAAAATATCTGAATTTTAACCAACTATCTTTACTGTAATGAGAGGCATCTTTAAGTAACATAGCAGAAATCACCCCTAATTATTATTGGAGAAGAAAAGGCTCTGCATAGCAAGACAAACTTTCACAGATGGACAAACCACATCTGAGCATTTTTTTGAAATTGAACTTTTCAGTGAAAAAAGTCACAGCAACTGAAACCCTAGGGTTGAGTCTGGAGTTTTCCTCTCAATTACCATAAGAACAGGAGTCTTCACCCAGCTCCGTGTGCCCTGGGGGTCACGCTAGCACATGATGAAGAGACAACACTCTTAGTTATCATAAACAGCTGCTTGTTGGCTACAATAGCCGGTGAACTACCAGGAGAGATGCAGCTCTGGCTTTAGTCCTGAGCCATGCGGAGCAGCTGATTAGAGTGTCAGTTTGGAGGATCCAGCATATTACAGCAAGATGCATGTGCAATTTGGCACAATATTCCTGGAGAGCAAAATAAAAAGGAGACTGCTATTAATATGGAGAAAAAGAAGCATATTACATTCCTGTAATAATAACTGGGTATGACAGACTCAGATAAAATATTTGTATAAAAGCCAACAGATGTTTTGTACAAACCTTGCCCCACAAATCTAAATTTTAAAGCATGAACAGGCAGAGATAATGATCAGTTGTTGATATACAACAGATTTTTTAAAAACATATTTTTCAACAAGGTCCTCTACGAAGATACTTAAAGAAACAAAGCTGTCATGGGACAAGAATTAACTGCAAGAATTAGATCAGTTTTGTATCAATAGCTGCTTAGGAAGGGATAGTTGCTGTTTGGAAAGAAGAGTGTGAAAAATTCACAGCAAAATATTGGGCTATAGGTCGTTGCCCTGTGATATCTATTCCTTTTCATGATTATTTAAGGTAGTAGGAAAAGTTTGTCCAGATAGTATTCATAATAAGCAGGCATAAAGTAGCAGAAGATCTTGTAATACAGGTTTGTCGATAAAATATCAATAGTGTTAAGAAAGGTACACGGAGGATGAAGCCTAAGTTCTCAGTAGCAAATCTGAGATGAGTTCATGGAGTCACCACAGTAATTCATCAGTTGAAAATTCAGTTCTTAGCATTAAAAAAGCATAGTTAGGTTTTAAGGACATTGATGGAACAAAACAAAACAAAAACAAACAAACAAACAAAAAAACCCAAGAGCAGCGATACACCCATGTGTTGAATGTTACATGCACTTGTGAATACAGAGGTCCAGGAGGAGGCAAAAAGGATGACCAGACTTTCTCTGAAAGTGGTTTTCAGAAGAAATGACCCATAAAACAGCAAATGATATGGTGAGAAAATGACTATTCAGTATTTCACAGAATTCAACTAGATTATCAGGCAACAAATTTAGTAAAAAATACTCAGAATATAGAAGTAATTTGGGGGTCTCCTTGACAAACTCTGTTGTTGAATTCCAAAGCAGAAGTAGATTTTTTACTTGACAAAAAAACAGTTTGGCTCATTATGGTAATTCTTAAGATATGGTTTTCACCTAATTGTCTCAGATCCAGAATAGTATTTACAGAAATAGCTTCAGAACAAAAAGCTACTATTAAAAAAAATACATACAAGTAGGTGACTGACCCCCAGAAAACCTAGTCCGTGTCGTGACAATTCGGCACTGAATTCTTCCATTTTTATTTATTTATTTTTATTTTTATTTTTTAAGATAAATATTTAATTAAGGATAACAAATATATGTTAAAAACTGAATCACTGCATATGAATAAAACTGAATAGGAGCAAAATGTTTGAATGAGCTGCAGTAGATCTACTTATGGAAATGCAGTCATGCAGAAATCACCATCTTGGGAGGCCAGTGGAGATAGCATCAAGCAAGAGAACCAGGTAGCCAGGGCATTCTCAGCTCCTGCTCGGTACTTCATAGCATTTACAATTGGATATTCCTGCTGACCATCTTTGGTGGTCAGAATCATTTGCTTTTTCACTGTACCGCAGTCACTACTTCACTTTCTTGTAGACTCAACCTTTTTTTTTCCTCGGAACTACATTCCCTTCTTCAACTTCTCCAAGTGTTTTTCGTGCAATGTCATACACTTCTTGGTGTCACATTTTGAATGTTCACACTCCAAGCTCATCTCGCAGAGAAATCAGCAGGCAGTTGCAGGTAATCCAAGATAAAATTTCTGCCATTTAAACACTGGAGTGTATATCATTTTCCCAAACAATTTCCCTAGCAAGAGCATCATTTTCCCAAGGTATTTGGATTCCCCAAGCTGGCACTGTCTGCTTTCAGACTGATAGTATCCTTGCTAATCTCCATGTATCTCTGCTCCAGCAGACCTCAAGCAGAACAAGTTCTCCTCACACACATTCTTTTTACCACTGATGGTTCATACAGAGTTTTAGATCATTCTAAGCTAATAATTGAAAGCAAATGCAGTTTCACCTGGTAATGGCAGGACTCTGAAGGAGGCTACGTGTCAGAAGATTGTCTTTTTTGTCTGTTCAAGGAGCACGGCCTTGGCTGCAGCAGACAGTGGTGTAGATGAAGGACAGCATCAGCTCGTATAAATGACCCTTTACTTCAGATTGTCTGAGTACCTTCACACTGCAGTCTGGAGATGTACGGAGACAGTAGAATACTGTTGCACAGCATGAGTTCAGGTGCCTGAAGATGCCTAGACTTGATAGTACAAAGCACTAGACAGATTTATGGAGAGGTTTGGCTTACCTGTGAAGCAAAGACAGTTAAGGGAATAACCCCAGGCAGCAATACAGATTAGGGGTTGACCTGCTGGAAAGCAGCTCCATGGAGAGGGATTTAGAGTCTGCTTGGCAAGTTAACCATGAGGCAGCAATGTGCCCTTGTGGCCAAGAAGGCCAATGGGCTCCTGACTGCAGCAGGGGGAGCATTGCCAGCAGGGCCAGGAGGGGATCCTGCACCTCTGCTCAGCTCTGGGGAGGCACCCAGAGCATTGGGGCAGTTCTGGGCTCCCCAGGACAAGAGGGACGTGGAGCTGCTGGAGAGGGTCCAGCACAGAGCCACGAAGATGATGAAGAGACTGGAGCATCTATCATATGGGGAAAGACTAAGAGAACAGGGCCTGTTTAGCCTGGAGAAGAGAAAGCTGAGAGGAGATCTGATCAATGTGTATAAATACCTGAGGGGAGAATGTAGGGAGGATGGGAACAAATGCTTCTCCATGGGGGCCAGTGACAGGGCAAGGGGTAACAGTTGCAAGCTGAAACACCGGAATTTCCACCTCCATGTGAGGAAGAACTTCTTTGCTGTGAGGGTGCCAGAGCCCTGGCACAGGCTGCTCAGAGAGGCTGTGGAGACTCCTTCTCTGGGGATCTTCAAACCCGCCTGCATGCCACCCTGTGCCACGTGCTCTGGGTGTCCCTGCTGGAGCAGGGGTTGGACTAGATGATCTGAGAGGTCCCTTCCAACCTCAACCACTCTGTGATTCCATGAAAGTTAGAGTTTGGCTCTGGGTGTTAGAGTACTTCAGTATTAGAGTATCACTAGTAGCCACATCAGTTTGTTTTAAGACTCAGTGTTATTTTCAACAGAATTTTTGCCTTTTTCCCTCCTCATTAGTCCTTCTGTGGATGCACAAGCCTTCAAAGGGCAGTTATTGGTCAACTTCATTCCTTTGTGCCACATGAGACTGTCTCTTTTAGGCAGGGACAAGCCCTTGAAGTTAGGACATTGGTCTTATTTTTCCCAGTTAATGTTAAACATCTTCCAGCTCATAATGTTTTGGATAACTAGGTTGGAGAGTGTTTCTACTCCTTTGGGGAGAAAAATGGTTTTGCTCTCTCTTAAAAAGTAATGTAATTAAAGTGAAAAAGCATGTAATAGCAGAGCATAAATACTGTCATTACTGGCACTGCCTTTGAAAACATTTTACCTAAATAAGCACAGCATTATGAGGCAAATAATTTGACACAGTCCTTGTCAGGTATATCTACTTTCAAACAGCATCTACATCAGGTTTTCATGTAACTTTAAGAGGATATGAGATTTCGTTGACTGTAGCAGGCTCATGCTTTAGAAGGTGCAGGGCTTTGTGCAGGGTTGTGTGCTTCCAACTGCCGAAGTAGCATTCCTTAGTGATCAAGTCTCTAGGATGTGGTGAGTTGGTTGGCTTCTTGGAACTCGGAGATGATTTTTTTTGGCCCTTCCTTCATCTTCCCACCTGTAGATTACACAACAAGCCATTCTCTATCCTTCCTGTGTCCCTGCTGTATGTCATGGCTGCTTCTGCTTCAGTTACATAAAATAAACTACCCAAGGAAAGGGCTCCTCAGTGCATGTCAGAATCTTACATCTCTATTCTGCTGCTGCAGCTCCACAACAGGTAGAACTAAAGCCCCTAGTTGTGTTGTGTTGTGTTTTGGGTAATGTGTTGTGGTGCCCTGGGGCTGCTGCCCCCGTGGCACAGCTCAGCCAAGTGGTGCTGAACTGGACAGCTGCTACCGCCTGCGCGGGAGGCTGCGACCGCCGCTCCCCAGCAACCCTGGAGGAACAGGCTGTACCTTGAAGGGTGTCAGGAAGAGGATGGGAGCAGTTAAGTGGGGGGTTTACAACTCCCTCTCCTATCACATGAGGAGAAAACTGCCTCTCTAGGATCCAGATGGATTCAAAGTTGGGGTCACAGGTCTATAGATTAAGACACATTGAGCAAGAGGAGAAACTTCTCTGCCTGCAGCCCAGTTACAGCCTCAGTGTTGCCCTTGTGCAGAAAAACTAAGAATTCATTTGCTTGAGATTGATTAGAAGGTGCTTTTCTGGTTGAAATTGATACTAAAATGATTTAAAGAAATATGGAAATAATTCAACTCAGAATCTAATCAGCTCAGACACAACAAGTAGCATCTCCAAGGAAAGCAAAAGATTGGAAAACTGACAATTCCTCCAGGAAAGCACAGTGAGAGTACAAGTGCAGTTACCCTGAGAAAAGGCAGAATAGGAAGCATACCAGAAATTCATTGAAAATCTTGTTATTGAGCAACTCAGATAGGTAGACATACCTAAAATAAGATCATATATAAAATGAACACGAGGTCGTATGGCCAGTGGTGAGCAGAAAAAAGGAGTGCCATAATACACATGGTCAGATATTGGAAAGACCAAGCACATGACAAGATAAGATTTCAAGTAATGATTTATATGGCAATCTCACAAGTCAGTTTTCTCTGCATCTAGATAACGGACCTTTTAGAGGGTCATACTTTCCATCAGTAAACATGATGTCCCTAACTTTGCATATTTGCTCTTCCAAAACTCTTGGTTCTCTGTAGAGGAATAGCAAAAAGCCAGGCAGACTCAACAAAACTTGCCTCACATTGTTCAAAATGATCTCTATTGAAGTTAGTAAGATTGCAAATTTCTCAAAAACTAGTTGATGCAGAGAAGTATTAGTTTCATCTGTTGGGCGTTTTAGGAAAATAGACTCTCCCGGAATGTATATCTTTTCTTCAACATACAATATTAGTTATACTAAACATATGTACTAAGAAAGTATCTGCTTACTAGGAAAATTTATTCCAGAAGCACTCTTTTTTTTTTCTATAGCAAGATGCCCCAAGCTAAATTTTGTAAATTAATTTGTTTCTCCTTCTAAAGGCACACAAATTACATCCAAAAGCAGTATATATTTGCCTACAGTAGAACTTAAATGTCTGAATTAGCACTAACTGAATTTCATTACACTGTAGAGACTCAAAGATATACATTCTTTTTGTTAAAATGATTATAGGAAGGAATTATGGTGCCCACTGTTTCTGCAGTAACCTTCTGGCTACTAGACAACCCATCTACTAAGGTCAGCCACATATAAAATTAAGTAGCTACCACTGCAATTCTGACTGCTATCCCTGGAAGCACTGGAGAAATTAGAGAGAGCCACTGAAATTCATGGTATTTCTCTGTATTTCTGCTTGCCTGGAGAAGACAAATAGATTTAAATTATCTGCTGAGCTGTTAGACAGCACAAAGAATTAAAAAAAAAAAAAAAGCTGAAATGTTCTTAATTCAACCCTGATCCACACTCCATCCTTTTTCCTCCTGTACAAGATTTCTCATTATGTGACTCCTGAAGATAAAATTTGTGTCCTAAAATGCTGATCTTTCATAATTTCAGCTGAAAGACGGTTTTAGGTGCATACCCCAGCCCGTGCGTACCCCAGTCCCTGCAGCCTTCTGGGTGTTGATGCTGGTGTCCTGGAGATGGATATACCCTAGAAACAGATGGATTCACTCCATTTGTACTTGTTATAGGGTACAGTGCCATTCAAAGAGAACATTTCCTTCAGTTTGAAACTTGAAGGGATTCCTTTTCATGGGACCCATAGTTCAAACACACAACTATTGAAAAAGTGGTTGGAAAGTAGTAGATTTTGTCTCTGTTTCCCTTATTGCATTTCCATATGCACTTTATTATAATAAAATGTCAAAATGCAATTAGAAATGGAGAATTGTAAGAGTGGTCCTGTTTCTAATGAGGCTGCAGTAGAGAGGTGAATTCCTCTTCCTCAGTTTTACTTTTGTTTCCATCTCTCTCTCATTGTTTCTCTTTCTCTCTCTCTTTCTCCTCCTTCCTTCCTTCCTTCCTTCCTTGCTTCCTTCCTTCCTTCCTTGCTTCCTTCCTTCCTTCCTTCCTTCCTTCCTTCCTACCTTGCTTCTTTCTTTCCTTCTTTCCTTTTTAAGATGAGTGAATTCAGAAGTTGTAAGTCACTGTAGATGGAGAGGGACAAAGGAAACAACTGATACTAGTCAAGCCAAACCACTTAAAAAGCTGATCTCAAACTAAAAACAGGATGATACTGATAGTATAACAAAATGTGAGGAACTATAATTAAGCATAAAGGGTGTTGATTATCCTTACAAAATGGAGTTTTCTTTTCTGAGAAAGCAGCTTTTAAAATGACATGAGTGAGAGGAAAGAAGAAGAGAGAACAGCCCCAGTGGCTGATCAGCTTCACATGAGCTCCCGATATCTTCCCATAGTTAAAAGGGCTGCACGTGCAGGCAGGAGAGCCTCACTTAGAAGGAAATGGCCTATGGCAACAAGGCAGCTAAGATGGCTCTCAAACTGGAACGAGTGCTGCAAAATTCTCTCCATCTCCATCTTTTTTAAAATATGAATCTAGGACTTTGAGCTGGGGTCCTTCAGGAATATCAGACCAGAACTCAATCCATAATCTCATAGTGGACTTAGAAAGTAGAAAAGAAATTGTGAGGAGGAGTGAGGAGAAAGAACATCTGCCAGGCAATGAACATACAGCAAAGTTACTGAGCCAGCCTTAACTCTGCTGTTTAAGAATTCTTCTTCAGTTTAGCACGTGGTATCTTGAAACTGACACCAATGGTTCATATACTGATGGCCAGGTGTCTCCAGGATGTCAGCTGTGTGGAAGCCCCATAAGCTGAGAGCCTTGCTTGGGCAGATGTGCCTAGGAAAAGAACTGTGGTAACCAGGGAGCTACACGTGTGCAGGAAGAGGTGGGGTGAGTCCTTCCTCTGGCAGGAACAGTGTTTTGGGAAGTGCCCACAAAAAGAAAAGAGAGGAGAAAAAAAATAGACTGCCACATTGCCAGCTACTCCTCAAATCTCAAATCTCCCTTGATTTCCAAAGAAGAGATCCCTCTTTCTGCAACATGAGAGAGGAAAGGAAGAGAGGGAGAGAGGGAGAGGGAGAGGGAGAGGAAGAGGGAGAGGGAGAGGGAGAGGGAGAATGACAACCACAAAAAAAACCCACCAACAAAAATCTTTGTGTAAGATCTTCAGGAGCAAGTATTCAGATTCAGTGAGGAACCTTCATTTATCGGCACCAGATGCTAGTTTTGCACTGTTATGCAACCATCCTCTGATACTAAAACATTAACGTGTAGAACAGAATAGCCTAGTGAACACAACCTGTTCACATGTTTCAAATTTTCATTCAGTGAAAACCTAAAATGATAATTTCTTGTTTGGATGCAAAACAGGTGTTCTTTTGTGAGAAAAATTAATTTTGCTTGTTTGCATGCAGATTTAAGTGAGAAAAGAAACAAAAAGTGCAACTCCTGGTAAATCCCATAAATATTTACTAGTTTTCTTAGACTTTGTGATTTACATATCAAAGGATATTTGTGCATTCCACTTACCTGGCATAATGAGTAGCAATTACAGCAGAAATTGCATTTGTAGTGTAAGGAACAGCACAAGATTTCATTTAAGAAATGAGATATAACTAGTGAATTAAAGATACTATCACTGTGATCTCAGAGGGATGGAAGAAATGTTACTTGCTTTATTTTGTTCCATATCTCCTAGCTTTTGAGTGCTTTACCATAAAGCTACCTTACTCTCAACATTTTTTGTTATTTAAATTTCCTTTCTTCCCTTGATAGAAAGGTCTTTTTCTATCAATAAAGAGCTTCCTTTAATCTTCACATTGCTAGATTTAACTAGATTTACCAGCAGGTAATCTGCATGGAATTAAAAGTGTTCCAATTAATTCCCCTCTCACATATTGTTTCCTTGGCAATTTTAATTGCGAAGGAGAAATAAAATAAATGAAAATAATATGGACAGATTACATAAATAAAACAAAACACAGAAATAGCAGAAGAATACATATGGTCCTTCCAAGAGTTTGGGGACAGATTGAAATAGTTGGCTAAGTTTAAAAAAATAAATAAATAAAGGAGGAAGTGTTGAAAGAAATAAGGAAAATTTATACAAGGAGCATATTTATTTAATTACAATTGTTTTCTGGGAACTAGCAATAGCACATCTTGCTTAGCTTTCAAAAAATTCAGCATTGACATAAATAACAACCCTATATAGTTCTACCAGTAGTCTGTTCAATTCCAGGTAGTAGTAGTAATTTATTCCTTTCTCGTGTTGCTTTATCATGAACTCAGAAGCACCACGACGCTGCAGGATGGATGGAAATGCTCTGAGAAACTACAGTGGTTCGAGGATGTCACGCACTGGAGCACAACTGTGGCTGGGAGAGACTCTGGCATTAGCAAGAAGCCCAGCACAGCAGCAGGGCTGTGCAGCAGAGACCAGCAGCCACCGCACGCAGCGTTTCAGGGGTCAGAGCTCCAACCCAACCCCACGACCTGCATGCCAGCTCAGGGTCCGAGTGCATCTTTCAGTTCAGTTTTATTTGAAAGAAATTCACTCTGCGATACACAACACTGCACCACAGTGCGAACTGAAGGACAAGAAGTTGGGTCAATTAAGAGATTTACTTCAAAAACACACTTCTGCTCTGAACTAAGGCACTAATGTTGGTGCACCCCTTAATGCTCACATATGCAGAGCATGTAGAAGTGGCTTCTAGTATAAATGTATGTTCCTTAATACTTGTCTCCATAAAAAAAAAACCCTTGCTAGTTACTGTTCTATACTGCTATATCTCTACCTGGATTGCTCATCATTACCTATGAGGAAGAAGAATGCTTCCTGCATCCCTCATAACACTATTTTCAATTCAACTTTCAAAACAGGTAGCAAATCATCAGTACAAAATGGAAAAGTGGCCCCCAGTAATAAGAGCATGATTTTAAATGAAATCTGTGATTCTGTAATCATAAATAAATTTTGTCCCCAGTTTTCTAATAATTAATTGCATATCCATTTGGTAGCATTTACCTACCTAACCATCTAATTGTTTCCAGATGCCCTGCCACCACCACCCCTTTTAAATTGTGTCCAGGTGCAAAGTTTCAGGCAGATTTGAAGTTCTTTTGAGATTCTAGACTCGCAGCTGCCCCATTACAAATAACAGCTGAAGACGCGTTCTCTGACATCTGCCTTGTCTGGTCCCTGGAGCAAACCTGGGACCATCATGTGATTACTGAGCGCGGCAGCAGGGAGGCAGAGTCCAAGTCTGCTCCCTGTTTCACACTAATTAAGATTTCATTGCCTAATCTTTGGGCCAAGTCAGTGCGCTCAAGAACTTACCAAGGATCAAGGTTATGACATTTGTAAGATGTGACAGATCTTATCATAAGAAATATTTATATTGTAAATGTATATTTAAGGAATCTTAAGCTTAAAGTCAATCTTCCCCACTAGTTTCTGTTAACCTTAAAGGTGTTAGATGGCCACTTTGATTTCTTGTTCGAACCAATTCTGAGCTATCATTTAAACTTATTCATATATTAAGAATATGATATTGTATCAATTTGCACTAAGAAGTTTTCTTCTACAGAGAAAAAAGGATATATTCCAGTATAAATTTTCCCTGACTACTTAGTTTAGGGGGGGAAAGGTGTAGCCAAAACTCCAAAAACAGAGCACAAAGCCAAGTAAATGGTTGCTCACTGCACAAATGTGCCAGAAAAACAGGCAAGAAATCTTCAAAACTCTTCAGTATTTTGGCCAGAATTCATTGAAATTAATATATTTCCGCAAAATATTTTGATTTTACCAAGATACCATTTTCAGATCTTTGCATAATTGATATAACGGTCATTTGTGCCTTTGGTCCAGTATTTGAGAAGGGAAATTTTTGAAAATCTAAGCCTCAAAATCTTCACTACAAAAAGCATTAAAAAAGCTGTTCACATTATTGCTGCATGGTACCATAATTTCATCTTTTATGTTTAAAGACAGCATTAGAAGAGACACAGAATATAAAATGATACTAGAAGACAATGAGATGTGCTACTTAATACACAAAAATATCTTAAGACTGGGAGAGGAAAGTGGTAGCAATTCTAGACTTTATTGTGAGCCTAGGGGGTCATAAACATGTCAGCTGAATGAAGAAATAAGAGAAGATCTATAGGGGTTAAAAAAAAATGAATCCTGGGTCCTTTAAAATTAATGGTCCTCACACAATATCACCATACTGCAAAACAGTAGCTGAGGAGGTACTGAGTGCTGGAAGCAAAACAAGAACTCTTGGGCAGGGGGTGGTGTGGTCTTGCTGCAAGACCTGTTGAGACACCTTCATATGGCTAGTGAGAGCCTTGAGCCTGGTTTGGTTGGTGGTTTCTTTTCAGGATGCTCTCAGAGTCTTTGGGCAACATCAACATTAGAGAGAGACATTTCCTCTTTTTCTTTAAATTTACTTGCCAAGTATGTGATTGCAAAATGTCCGGATTCGGATTTATTTTTGTAATTTGCTTCAGAATGACAAAATGCAGTGAGTCCTGTCACCTGCTTCTGCTCCTCCTCCACAAAGTTTAAGAAACAACCTCTTTGCTCCCTTTGCTTTTCTTAGAGCATGGAACATTTTATTACCAGTGCCATAGCATATTCCACCTATACTATTTTACCAAGAATAAAGAAATTTTGTGCATTTCCTTTTCCCCCCCTTTCATTTTCTCAGTTAAATCCCAAATCAACCATCTTCCTAGCCAGAAGGGATCTGAGCGGAGTAATAATCAAATCCCAGTTGTACAAATCCCTTACTTGCAATGGCTTTATTTTTTGTGCTTTTAACTTCTAATGGACCTTTTTAAACTTCCTAAACCCAAGTCACTATGGTAACTGGTTAATACTGATGTGGATCTAGTGGGGGGAAGGCTGGTACACCACACTGCAGCCAGCAGGATGCTGCACTTATGGCCCTTGCGGTACTGGGTTTGTTTGCTGGGGCGGCGCTCAGCGCTTCAATCCTGCCCGTTTCGTCCTGCCCTGCTGACAGCGTCACGGGAGCCTGGGACCTCTAACTGCAACCTAGATGTGTCATTTAGCCTCTGCAGCATTTGAAAGAGAATCAGCTAAAGGAGCATCACTTTTAAAAGTAATGTCTTGAGGTGTCACCTGTTGGCCCTGGGCAACCTGGGATCACATTTGTCCTCTTCAGACGCTAACTTAGGTAGTAACCTTCTAGTCCAGAAAATCATGCCTACCCCGCATTTATATTGGCATTACTCAAAACAGCAGAGATTTTAGCTTTATTAATGAGTTCTGTCAAAACTGTCACTTGCCTTCCAATTTCTGTGGTGCCTATAGAGCCTTCAGAACTGATACACGGAATATCAGTCCTTGCAGATGCTAGTTATATTAAGATCACCACTACAGATCCGTGTTCTTGTTTGTCCTCTCTGCAGCAGCAACCACAGCTTTTCTCTCTCCCTTGTCCAGGGGTGTCTGGTTTTCATTTTGAAGCTATGGTCACTCCACTACCATAAGTCAGGTTGTCTGGGAAGTTTTTCTTGTCTCTTGGCACTTCCTAGGATAGCACAGAGAGAAGACAGAAAAAAGATTAGTGGGTCCAAAATCCTGTCAGAACATAAAAGTCATCCGTGCAGCTGGATGCAATCTCTGCTCCAGCAGAGGGAACTCCTGAATGATGAAGGCAATATCTAGCTTCCCTTTCCTCCTTATGTTCATGAATGTCAGTATACTTCAAAAGAGATAATTTAGAACGAGTATTATCCAAAATTCAGGTCACACAAGCGTTTAAGTTAAAATAAATAGATAACCCTGTACATCTCTGTCAGTGGCCACATCTTTCAGTAGTGGCCACTGACAGAACAAGAGGAAACAGCCACAAACTTAAACACCAAAAGTTCCACAGGAACCTAAGGAAAAAATTTTTGACAGTGAGGGTGACCGAGCACTGGCACAGGCTGCCCAGAGAGGTTGTGGAGTCTCCTTTTCTGAAGATCTTCCAAGACCTGCTTGGATGCAGCCCTGTGCCACGTGCTCTAGGTGGCCCTATGTGTGCAGGGGGGTTGGACTAGGTGGCCTCTAGAGGTCCTTTCCAACCTTAGGCATTCTATGATTCTATGATTCTATGATCTTATTTTCAGGACTAAAGATTTCCTTTATTTTCTTAGTGAGGTACTTGAATTCTCATCATTAGGTTTCTTTACTCAAATACATATCCCAGCAAGAGGTTCCTGTGAAACTACTTAAGTTGCCAACAAGTGACTGATACTGTGAACACAATGCTCATAACTACATCTGCCATCACAGCTGAGTGCACCTCGTCCTGCAAAAACCACCACAGGCCTCAATCTGCTGCTCATGAGCAGCCCTGCAGGAGCAGACCAGAGCCCAGTGCTCACCAGCAAACCTTCAGCAATATATTGGGTTTCAAAATTAAGTCTTCATTTCCCTTTAGTTAAAAAAATGTATATAGGAAACATTTTTGTAGTAAAAAGCTTTTTAAATTTTGCAGAGGAAGCAGAATAATACTTCACTGCAAGCTGAAGCTAAACTATCACATTAAAAGCATAGTTTGGGTAAGGGTCGTTACACACTGACACCACTTTCTTAGGTATGTAATAGATTCTTTATTACTTGAAATTTTAATACATCAAGGTACTTAAATGTGCAAAAAGGAGCTACTATTATAGAGGATATGGCCATAGACTTGAAGTTCTGATCTGCCAGTGGAAAGAAGGTTGCAGATTGCAGTGAACAGCACTGTTTCTGATTTCTTGTCTGCAAAAATACAATATCTTCTTTAATCTGTGACTGAAATAGATGAAAAAGTGGAATCCAATCCCCCTTCCGCGTTTTCTTTTTCATAAAAAGAAAAAGGAAAGAGAGAGAAAGAGAGAGAGAAAGAAAACTTTTCAGCCAGCTGCCAGGCAGGAAAGACTGAAAACAAGATATAGACTAAGGACTCAGAAGAAGAAAATCCAATATCTTTTAAGTCTCCATGATGATTCATAATATTTCAGTATTTGGGAATATAAATGCTGCTTCTAGTTATGTAATATTTAAATAAAACTGAAGTCAGAGACATTAAAGAATGACAAGTTCCTCAGTGTGGCTGAATTTTAGAAAAGAACATGGAATTATTTCAAAAATAGAGTGCTAATGTTGTCCCTAAAGACAGCTGCACTTACAGAAACATATTAACAATGGAAATATAGGTTGTCATTTGCAAGAAAAGAGATGACATCATCTACACTCATGAAGCAGTAAATAAAAATATAATTTGGGCCAAGAAAATATTATAGATAATACCCTTTGCAGGAAGCTCTGCATCCAGTGACTACAAAAACCAAATCTTTGCACAAAATCTAAACTGATGTAGAGAAAGTTAAGTGTTTTTACCTCTTGGTAACTAACCTCTTGGTGCTAACCTAATGATTGAATTTTCAGATACAATGACCCTCAAACATTCTGTTGCATGCCCCTGACCAAGGAGGTTCTAATATAATTCTTCAAATCTAGTGGTTTGAGATCAAGCAGCAAATTGCATGCAAGAATATTCTAGCAGGCATTAAAAAGTATTCTGAGTTATTAGCATCCTTTAAATAGCCAGCTAAATAAGAAACCAAGAATCACGGAATGGTTGGGGTTGGAAGGGACCTCTAGGGATCATCCAGTCCAACCCCTGCTCCCAGAGCAGGAGCACAGGGCGGCATCCAGGCAGGTTGGGAGATCTCCAGAGAAGGAGCCTCCACAGCCTCTCTGGGCAGCCTGTGCCAGTGCTCGGGCACCCTCACAGCAAAGAAGTTCTTCCTCACATGGAGATGGAACTGTCTGTGTTTAAATTTATACCCATTACCCCTTGTGCTATTGCTGGTCCCCATCGAGAAGAGTTTGGCACCATCTTCTTTACATTCTCCCCTCAGATATTTCTACATATTGATCAGATCTCCAAACCCTCTGTTTTCTCTTCTCCAGGCTAGACAGGCCCCACTTGCTTAGTCTTTCCCCATATGATAGATGCTCCAGTTCCTTCATTCCTTCTTTTGTCGCTCTGCGCTGGCCCCTCTCTAGCAGCTCCACATCCCTCCTGTCCTGGGGAGTCCAGAGCTGCCTCCAGTGCTCCAGGTGCCTCCCCAGAGCTGGGCAGGGGGGCAGGATCCCCTCCCTGGCCCTGCTGGCAACACTCTTCCTGCTGCAGCCAGGACTCCGTTTACCCGCTTGGCCACAAGAGCCCGTTGCTGTCTTATGGGTAACTTGGTGCCACCCAGGACTCCCAAATTCCTCTCGGTGGAGCTGCTTTTCAGCAGGTCAACCCCTAGTCTGTGCTGGTGCCTGGGGTTATTCCTCTGCGGGTGCAGGACCTGCACTTGCCCTTGTTGAACCTCATGAGGTCCCTCTCTGTCCGACTCCTGCCTCTTCAGGTCCCTCTGAATGGCAACGCAGGTCTCGGGATTGTCAGCCACTCCATCCAGTTTGGTATCATCTACACTCATCTAAGTCATTGATGATCAAAGTGAACAGCACCGGGCCCAGTACTGACCCCTGGGGGACACCACTGGCTGCAGAGCTCCAGCTAGACTCCACCCCAGTTATCCCGACCCTCTGAGCTTGGCCATCCAGCCAGTCCTCACTGCACCTCACTGATCACCTATCTAAACCACTCTGCCTAGGCTTTCCCAGGAGGATGCTATGGGAGATGGTGTTGAAAGCCATACTGAAGTCAAGGTAGACAACATCCATGGCATTCCTAGAATCTCAAGAAAATGCTTCCAATTAGTATAACGACATCTAGTTGATAGCATTGTATATGAAAATTTGCTACCATTAAATAAAAAAATTCAAAACCTAATATAATTAAAATAATGAAAGTACCACTAATGCCAGTCCCTTACATTTCAGATAACTTTTTTGTGTTTACTGGCTAGAGACTTTTTAAATGCACTCCAGTCTGTCAGTAAAAAGCATTCAGGAATAAATTAGATTTACTGAGATTAAAATTTATGGCTTATAAAAATTCTGATCCATAAACTAAACATTTTTTGTTCACCTATGCCATATTAATGAATCCTAGTGAACATCTGGAAAGAAAATATTTTAAATAAATTACTCAGGTTTATGAATTTACCTACATTTTAGATTTTGCATTGTCTCAAAACATATTAAAGCAATGAGATTTTGGTTTTAAGATGAAACAGTTTTGTCTTCAATCTAATAATCTTTTGTAGCAACTTTTCTGGAACTTGGGATCTGAGGTATTGTGGGCTTTTGTCCAGTTTGTCCTTCGGATGAATCAATAGGAAGATGGCTAAACTGATATGATAGGAACTAGGCACCTCTCTTTGTGTCTATTCTGATGGGTATAGAACCAAAAGAGAAAGAGAAGCTCTAGAGAAAGAGACGTATTTATTCACATCTGACTGCTGTTTAAACGCACAGCATTTCAGAACTGGTTGTAGCAAATGTTTTGGAACAGGGATTCATCAGCTTTCTTGACACGAGAAGTGTCTCTACAACCTCATACTCAGTGGGGCTCAGAAGGTAAACTAGAACTTGGAAAGGATGGTTGTTTTTATCATTTGTTCACGTAGTGAGAAATGGCTGGATCAAAGCTCCGTTATGGTGGTGGTTTCAGGTTTCAAGTTTTGAAAATGCAAGTTCATAAAAATCGGACCAGGAACTTGAAGTCAACAGAAGTTCCCCAATTCCTACAAAGAACTTCACTGCAGAGAGTCAACAAAATGTTGATTCCTCCATTTCCTTGGCAATCTTACATAGAAATTATTTAGATCTTATTTAGGGCAGAATTTTACAGTAAGACAGAACAATGTAATATTCTTCTTATTTACTTTGAGGACAGGTCAAGGAATTGCAATATCACAAGAGGCTGTACTAGTTGAGCTGAATGATTATCCACGTTCCGCTGCCGTGCGCGTTGCCCCCTGGCCTGTGCAGTTCTCTGTGCCAAGTTTTCCATGCCCCCGTGCTGAGCGTTTTTGTGGCTTTAGCAGAAGACAAAAGAGACAGCGATTCCAAATGTCCCCTATTTCCTTCCTTCCCTTTAGTTACATCTCAGAACAAGTACTCTATAATTTTTCTCACTGATGATGCCCAGTAACATCCGATGTTCTAACACTTCATTAATTTTGTCTTTAGCACTTAGTTATTCATAAAGACACTGCCTCTTGCCTCCGAAGATCTGCTATTTTCAGCTTGCTCAAGAGTTTTGACTATGTGTTAGAAGGAATCCTCTTTTTTTTTTTTTTTTTTGGGGGGGGGGGTGGGAATCAGTATCAGACAATAACTGCACACAAAGGATGACAGGAATAGCATTCCTATCACAGTCAGAAGTGCCTTAACAAAATGACTGCTCCAGTTGTTCTTTGGAAGGAAGAAAGATAGTGTTCTCCTGTTCTAAAGGTAGAAAAGGAGGTATCATTGTTTCATCTGCTTTGATCTAAAATGTCCAGGATCATATTCTACACTAGTAAAGAGTCAATAATGTTATTTAATATTTCAGGTACAATGTCAAAATAATACAGTGTTCCTCACCTATAGCCATTTTGCTCTTTATGCTTCCCTGCTGCCTCTTGAGATCTCTTAGGCACGAACAGGTTTATGTTTCTCTTATCCAGTTCACAGGCATCTACATCTAGCAGAAGTCGTTTGCAATGTCTGCATTGAAGACTCTGAAGTGGAGGAGTGATACACCTCATCTCACATCTTCGCTTTGAATTTCACTTTGCTGAGAGTGAATCTAACACAACAACTTCTGTAATTGTGTTAGATCTGTCCATGCTCTGACGAGTGTAGGCCAGAACACCCTTGTTTGGCTCAGGCAGCTGGGCTATAACTCTTCTTGTGTTCTGTATTTCAGGATATCATGCTATGGGACTAATAAGAAGGATAGATAAATGAACTCCCTTGATCAGTCAAGCAGCAGTCACTTGAATATGCTAGTATATATTACCCCAAAACCCTGTCAAGTTGGTGAAAGAGGCCTGGAAATCTTAATTTCCATTTACATTAATTTCAAATATTTCAGCACATTCACGTTAGCACCAAAGGAAGGTGCACCTGGAACAGAGGGCCATTTTGGTCTGGGCAAACATATTCTCATGTAAATAAATTTTCCTGAAATAAGAATAGTTATTTTATATTTCAACTTAAGACAAAAAAAAATCCATAATTTAAACTCTTCATCTTGCTGCATGACAGCTAAGCTGGTTGTGTGTTGACTGAGTGACCGCAAAACTGGAATTAAAGAATGTCAGCAAATGCTGATAGTTGAGTATTCTTTTTTAAATCAAAATCAAACTCTTCCTTTGATTTAAATCAAATACTTCCTTTCTGAAATAAAATGAACAGAGATGAGAAGGTGAGAAAAGTCAGCATTCTGGTCTGATTCCCTGATGGGAGTTTACACACTTGATGTTTTGTTAATGTATCAGAAGTCCCTGTTGTTGACACTACTGTTTGCTCATAGCCTTCACTGTATTGTATTTGGTCAACACTATGTGCCCTGCTAGATTACTAGATTACTAAGTAATTGTCTTGTGGATCATGTTGAGAAATCTGAAGCTTTCAAGGGAATGCAAGTCTCAACTAGACCCTTAGCACCTTTGGAATATTATTTTGCAAAGAGCAATAGTAATTGCTCTATTTAGTAATTGCTCTATTGCTATTAGTAAATAGCAATAGGACCATCCCTGTTACGTTTTAGGCTTGAGCATGGAACTCTTGCTGCAGTGCGAGTGCCAGAACCTTAGCTGGAGGGGCTGAGTCAGATCCCTCCCCTTGCATCTTGATGGCAATGCAATGAGTCTTTGAAAAGCCAAATAAGACAACTTCCTAAAGACACAAACACACACACACAAAGGAAAAACAAAAGTCTTTTTTTTTTTTTTAAGACAGAAGGTTTTGTAAATTGTATCAACTTTACTCCTCCTCAGCAGCTGAGAAACTATTGGAAAACACAATGCCAAAAGATTGCAGAGTTTGCTTGTAAACAAATGCATGTGCCAACAAACGAAGACCAGTAAAAGCAGCACTGGTTTCCTAGCAGTCACACCACTGAATATCGTTTTCAAATGGTATGGTCCTTGCACAGATACTGTCAGATATTTTCCACAGGCAGAGTCTGCACTATGTCACTGCCAGATGCTGCTCTACTGTGGTACATGCTTAGCTCTCCGTGGCCATCCACAAGCAGATGTTTCCCTTCATGCTATACACTCTAAACATTTTTGCCTCCAGCAAAAATCTATTAAAGGAGGATTTTTGAAGTTCAAAGAACTGCTTTATTTCTTTTATAGTTTTGCCTATTTCTAAGTTTGAAGAGAAGTTAAGATCTGTGATTTCTTTCTCCTTCAATTCATGCTTCACAGACAAGTGACTTATGAGCTCGGCATGGAATTTTACTACAAAACTGTCAGATAGGTTTTCTTCCCTGTAAACTGCAATTAATGATCAAGTTTGAAACGCACATTTAGAAAACCCTTAATTTTCCATGAGTTTTATGCTTTATCTGCTACTATCTCACTTCTACAACTGCTTTATATGGTGGACAGTGTATTCCCATCTACATGAAAACAAATTTATTTCAAAATGTGATTTAAAAAAGTCTTTACTTCAGATGTAAAGTTCATTTATTCTTCCCCTCTGTTCCTGCTATTCCTGCTGAAAAGTGCACAAGACAGCTATGCAAAATTAAGAATGCTTAAATTAATAATCAAGCATTTTCATTTTAGCAAGATTTTTCTACACAAAAAATGTGATTTCTTTCACCAAAAATTCTAAATGGTAAATAATATTTTCATTCACATTTTTGCGTTTCTGCATGTTATTATTACTTTTTTAACAAGTCCACATGGTAAATACCTTCATGAATAGCTGTGAACAGCTGTGAAACAGTTAATTTGCTGTTAGTTGTATATATGTACATACATAAATATTTGCTGTATGAAAATGTTTACTTTTAAAAATATGTAGATGACTGGTCCATATTCAGGAAAATATTCCAATCTGTCAAATTTGGTCATTTTTGAAAAATCATAATCTTGAAAATTTAGGCCAGAAAACAAATCATTATTTCTTGTAGTTAAAGTTTTGCTTATGCAAAGAAACTTCTTGTGTGAGCACTTGTGCAGCTCAGGCTCCAGTCTCTGTGAATGTGCAGAGCTGTATATCTACTGGGTAAAGCTCATATAACTGGCTCCTTTTAATGAAACTCAAAGTATCTACAAAGACCTTTTTTTTTTTTTGTCACCACATTTCTTTTGGAACCCTAAAAAGTTGGGGGGTGTTTTTGTGCAGAGAAATGATAGGTCGCAAGTATACTTCCTCTCAAAATAATTAATATTTCAAATATTTTTCAGCTGAAGCAGGGGTCCAGGGTCATCCACAGTAACTCAGCAATAACTCGAATAACTGATTAACTAGGAAAATGATCTTTTTTACAGATCATTTAGGAAAATAAGCTTTACTAACAGCATGCACTCATAAAAACAAATTCCAACTGTGCTATAGACCATCTTGAATCTCCTTCTCTGTTAGGAATCTCTAAAAATTTTGCGAGAATCCAACTCTTACGTATCTTTTTCTGTCCTTAAAATCTCTCTCTCTAGCACACTCACACTCTCACACACACAGAAACTTGAGTCTTATATCAGAGTCCAGATGCTTCTGTGCCCTATTTCTCCCTAGAGGCTTTCATCTCTTTCCAAGTATCCCTCTGGGATTTATCTCCTGCGAACACTGAGCTCATTCTTAGCCTCGTATCAGGAAGACCTTCTGGCTGCCTCCAACCGCATATTCTCTAGAACTCTAAGCAAAGTTTCCTCAAGGAATCAGCACAAAGAATTAGCTTTTATGCTCTCTCCACCTGAAAAACTTCTCTCAATATTATGAGCATCAGTTATTCTTTCTAGCCAACCTCTTCATTGTATTGGACTGGAATGTTTCAACTTGCCACACGGATGAGGCAGAAGAGAGTAGACAAATTAGGTGTCTACCAACTTCTATCAAAGCCAAGGGGGCTCTAAGAAGTGCTGTCACATTTGAAACAGCAGCACAGTGGCAAGAGCAAAAGTGTCGAAGGACATCTGCGACTGCAGGAGGAGGTAGCTAGGGACCCGGGCTCGGGTCCGTCCGCACACCTGAGGGCAGTGTTGTAGCGCCAAGGAAACCTCTGCACTGCTGCCATCAGCACTGGGGCTCCACACACTGCGCTCTCTGCAGGGTTTATTGCTCCTGTTTCCTCTGGGGGGGTCTTTGGTAGAGGTTGGTCTCCCTGATGCCAATGTTGTAAACCTCAGTGACTTAAAAGACACAAGGTCTGGGCTAATATGACTGCAAATTAAATTTCATATTTAGGATGACTATGACCAGAACATGTTGAAAACGTATTTTGATCAGCTCCTAATCGGTCCTAAGATCACACTGTGTGGAAAATTCTCGCTGTCCAGAAGTGAAATGTCCAAAGAGGAGACAGAGGAGATCTAAGACTTTATTTGAATAAAGGAAGAGTCCACCGGGCATAGATCTTAAAAGCTTTATTCGAATAAAGGGAGAGTCCACCGAGCACATCCTTGTGGGGTCTCTCTCATTGCTGGGGGTCGCAGCC
>JAWLRI010000170.1:886873-897784 GCA_034781795.1 Crypturellus tataupa | reverse complement strand
TCACATTCCTTTAGTTGAGGGAGTATCCACTATCTTCTTTAGCTCAGCTCTTTGTAGTCATATCCCATGGGAAAGCCTCCGTGCCTTAGATATATTCCCACAAATCTGGATGGTAGATAAGAGAAAAAGATACTAGATAAGTGAAAAAGCTGGCTAAATGATTGGGCTTCAAGGGTGGTGGTTAATAGGTGATTTGCTGCTTGGAGGCCAGGAGCAAGCAGGGTGTTGCTGGCGTGTATCCTGGGATGAATCCTGTTTATCCTTCTATCGGGGAGCCGCTATCAGGAAGGAGCCTGACATACACGAGCTGGGCAGTGCAGTGTGCCCGGGTTGTCGCAAGCAGTCAGCCCTGGAGCACAGACCGGAACTGACAGAAGTGATTATTCCAACACTCCTGTCTCCCCTACCAACTCTCATTATACTGCCTCTAGAATACATCTCTCTTGTGCCCCCTCCCCACCAAAAATAAGATGGACATCAACAAACTGGAGATCAGCAGAGGGCCATCAAGATGCCCAAGGAGCACCTGCCCTATGGGGAGAGGCTGAGGGACCCGGCCTGGTGCAGTCAGAAGAGGCTTTGGGGGAATCTCGTCACCACTGAGGTTTATATTGGAAATGCACAATCCAACCTACGGGCCATTCCCTCTCAAAGCAATTCTGAATACTTTATATATAATCTACTACTACAGAAATGTGAAATTCATGAAAATGAACTTCTTCCATGTGCTTGTGAAAAAACCAGGGGAGGCAGGCAGTCGCTGGTAATTACCCTGTTCAGGGAGAAAATATGTCTTTGATAAAACCAAAGTTCTCTCTAGGAAGAATGTCAGTGTTTTCCTCCTTTACATTTTCCCTGTGGAGCTACAGATTTTTTCAGGGAATCTGGAGTGATGGGTCTCTAGCTAACCATCCTGTAGGATTTTTTTTTAAATTAGCTTTTGTCTGTGTATGCTGGAGTGCTGCTAAAGATTGATAAACTCGAGTTGTCTGACCATCGTGGATGGATTCTCAGAGGAATGTGAAATCAGTCAGAACATCCTGGGCCAGCAACCATAAGTCTAGAGCATTAAAAAATAAAATAAAATAAATATATATTTATGAAACATTTCTGTGTTTCCGTTCCAAATCAGGAGCAAGGGAATACAGTGAAATCTTCTGTTAGAACAAGAGTTCTTTTTTTCTTACTGAACATTGATTTATATGGTATTTCAGTCTTCACTGGCCAAAGACTCTATAACGTGCTTTTGGCATAAAGACCCACAAATATATGCATTCCATACTGCTGTTCATAAACCCTTCTTGCATAACCTCTTCATTTATGTTTCAATAAACCATTGTTTTACAAGCAACTAGCTATTATTTATCAGTCAATGCTGATTTTGAGAGATAAAAAGAGCAGTTTCTTTAAAGATTTTCTATTCAATGAAAAGAGCAGAATATAATCTCTGAAATTCTAGAATCTTTTACATTAAAAAAAACTTTCATAAAACTTTGGAAGCAGATGATAACTTTAGTGCCAATCACTATAAAAATATGACACTCTAACAATGTCCTTATTTGAGCTGTATCAAATAACCCTGAAAGCTAAACTGCTTCCTGACTTTACAAAGGCTATGATTACTGCTGTAATTTGTTTAGTAATGATGTCAAAGAGTACTTCTGATATAGATTAATTTTATATAAGCTAATACTTAAATGAAAGCAGCTGTAATATATCACTTCACTTAACTATATTAACTACGATCTTCCCTAATCTGTTTCAAAAGGGTCAAAAAAGGTTTATTGGAAGAGAAAACACATTATAGAGCACATGCAGAATATTTGAACATCCTGAGAGAAACCAAACACTCAAACAGGAGATTATCCTATGTTTTTCTGAGGTTGAAAGAGTCAGGTAAATGCACTCTACAGTGCTTTATTTTAACCTTTATATTGGAGACAGACTTTACACAAAAAGAAATTAGAGTTTTCAAAATGGAAAGCTTCTGTTGTTCCATAAAAATAACTGAAGTTGTCAGTACTTTGATGCCAGATGGTTAGAAAGCTTGACAGAAACCAGCAAATTTCATCCCATCAAACCTTCTGTGATCTCAGGAGGACCCACTTACCATCACCTCAGATGTGGGCAATAGCCATACACAGACCTTTGTTCTGCCTGATGCAAACCAGAGGTTTTGCACAACAGGGACATTCCCGGCAGCAGAAAGTGAGGGCCACTTGACTGTGACCCTAATGCAGACTCAGGCTGCTCAAATAAATGAACACTTATTGAGCCATGATTATGAATCCCTTATCCCCAGCCAAAAGACCTGAGCACCCACACATAGGTAGAAATCAGCTAACAGCTGCAGTTGAACCCACTCCGTAGCAAGATATTTCAGTTATACTTGTGGCGAGTGGGATACAAAAATCAAGGTTCCTCATTTGAAAGCCTTTTATAATGTGTGGCACCCTTGCCTGCTAAAATAAAGGCTGTTTTAGGATACGTAAGCATCTGTTGTTTTAGTAGTGCAGAGGTAATATATCCCAAAGAAAGCTTTCATCTGAATATTCACGTTCATGAAAACGATGACCTTTTTTGACAGAAAATTCACAGTTAGCTTCCAAGAGGCATCATTAGTAGGTCCTCACTCACTTCCTCGAGAGCAGGACCAAGAGCATTGGCTTTTCCCTCATCCTTCTGCTGTCATCTCCAATGGTCCCCTAACTTACCTGCATGGGAAGGAGACTCCCATTATCCCTCTGCTCCAAAAGAACCTTCATGTGAAATGACTCCTGTCTTCTCATATCAATATGACATATCTGTCCATTTAAATCATGATTTACTTGCCTCTCATAGAAGGGAATCCCTTCTATCATTCCTTTTTTTTCCTCTTCTCTCCTTCCCTCTCTTTCTCTTGTCTATCCTTTCTGCCTATCTATCCTTCTGTCTGTCTTTCTTCTCTCCTTTCTGGAGAGAAAAAATGAGGAGTGGGGTCTAGGAATATGAAGATGAAACTTACTTCACTATGCCTGGAAGCTCGTGCACATCAGTGCTTCTGCAGGAAAAAGCTTTCCTAGCCAAGCTGCCCGTATCTCTCCCCTGCTCCCTCTTCCTTGGCTGTCACAAGAAGGTGGCACAGGGATGGCATACAAGCCACTGGGAACTGGAAGAAAGATGAAGCAACTTTTTGCAGCAGCTATAGAAGCTAATACAGGCTTAAATTTCCAGCCTTTGAGAGAAACTAAAGAGAAGGGGAAGAAAAAAATGACTAATGTGAGATTTTGCCAGACATAAAAGACCAAGAAAGGGAAGCAGGAGAAATACTGTTTCACGTGTTTCAGAGGTAATTTTATTTCAGAGCTTCCTGTAGATATAGCAGCAGTAATAAATAAATAAATAAATAAATAAATGTTACATTCCTTCCCAAATGCACAACATTTATAGTCTAGACAGTTCGCATCTCCAAATTTACAAGTTGCTAAGCTTTTCAAAATTTCTAATACTTTTTTTTGGATCCATGTTCCACTCAAAACTGCCCTATTTCTCCATATGCTACATTCACCTCTAATATTAACAGCATTATTTCATGGAAAAATTCTGATAGACAAAAAACTTGGAAATATATACAGCTGAATCTTCTTAAAGACTTCAAAGAGACATAATAAAGTATCCCATAATCAAAAAAGCAGCCAATTTCCAAAAGACATAGACTCCTGATTCAGCCAGCAAAAATGATTTGGCTATAATTAGTCTAGAAAGATAGAGCTGACCATAGCAAAAGACCTTCCTAATAACTGTAGTGTTCAGAAGACGCAATTAAAATGCTCAGAACCAGCCCCATGTTAAAGAGGCATCAGGACCCTTAAGTAATCAAATAATTCAGCTTATCTTAGGTCATATGTTATATTCTCAGCACAGAGTTTAAGTTTAAGTATTCTGTCCAGAAATAAATTACAGATATACATACACATATATAATATATATACACACACACACACACCATCATATATTTTGTCGGTATGTTACAGCAGCGTTTCATGCTGTTACCTTCCAATTATTTCAGTATCAAATGTACTCAGCTTAATCGTTTAAATATGTCACTGTTTTTCCGCTTAACTCGGGCCATGCAAGCTCAGGGAGTGATCAGCATCTGTGTCCTCTCAGTCAGCTCAACCTGACCAGAGGAAATGTGAGAAACTCATCCGATCCTTGACATGGTTGAAGAAAAACAGTTCCTCTCTACACTTGGGATATATTTAATTGGTTCAAGCCTACAGATCTGTGCATCCAGGCATCCTCAATATAGCAACGTTTTCTGGCTGTTTAACTATTGGCCAAGTGATTTTTAAAAAAGAAAACAAATACCTGGATGCAGCTGAGAGCATCTCATAAATCCTAAAGTTTGTGCTGCTTCCAGACTGAAGAACTGGAATTATAGTCTGTGTGGAGATTAAATACTTGAAAGTCTGCTATTATGAAACTGCTGAAATGAGGCAGTAAAGCACGACTGAACTTACACAGAATAACCAAGAACTGCAGATAATTTCTTTAAAAGGATATTAATATCTGATCAGTAAGAAGCAGTCCCCAAGATGGGAAACAAACTGTATATCCAGAGATTTATGTAGTTTCCTCTGGTTTCAAGTATTAGTTCTTATCACTTTCCTCAGATTATTTATTTGCATGCAAGCTGAGGCACCCTGGATTTGCCAGAGACAACTGAATTTATATTAACACTAAGTCAATTTATTAAAGAAAACACAAAGATACTCTAGCAAAAAGAAAAAAAAAGTAATTGGAGCAAAGAAAGAAGGAACAAGACACAGTTTCAAATTATAAGTCCACATGTCTTTCACACACTGCACCACGGTCTGCTTGTGGTGTTACCCTCCAAAATGAATTCATGGAGTCCGTGTCACAGTTCTCACCCTTGGCAGGATGGTACAGACAGCACACGGTAGTCAATATTTTCTCTCTTCCTATCTCAATGGTCCTTTTGAGACCCAAAAAGATGCACAAATTTTGCATATTTTGCAAACCAGATGGCTTTGTATTATTAGTGTCACAATCTGCATACAGCCCTAGTCTGAACTTGAGCAACAGAACTGCCTGTCTCTATGACTAGCTTCTCCTTACACAAAAAAAGCAAATGCAGACCCTACCACCAGGCAGGGCGGGTAGGAGTTTTGCAGCTGCTCCATCACCAACAATTAAATGCAATGATCAAATTATTGCTTTAGGTCTTACACAAAAGTAGAAACAAATAGAACTAAGATGTTCTCAAGACAAGTAGTATCTATAGAACTTGAGGATGAAGAACTCTAAAATACTCACGCTAATCCCAAAGGGCTAGGCTGGCACATGTACTAGAAAACTGCCGACACCTCCCGGAGCTGTTTGTGCTGAACTGCTAAAGATGCAGTAGAAACCAAGCCTGCAATCCCAGTACATGACCATCATGTAGCTATTTGCTTGGCAACACTATGCTGTCTTGGCTTCCAAGACTGTCACAGAAGCCCTGATGGAGCGTATGTCACATTCTTGGCCATGCATTTACCAATAGGAAAAATACTATGGCACTTAATGCAAACATTACGGTTCAATTTTTGACACTGTACCCAGTGAGACTCCGTGAAAGAGACAGCGGACTCTGTGTCAACAGTAGCTAGAGAAAAAGCAGAAGTCAGAAGATTTTTCGACCTTAGGGCCCTAATGAAACAGAATAAAACTCTGCATGTATCACTGTGTTTTCAGTGGCATCCAAAGAAAGTCTGTCTATTACTTTAGCTGAAAAGCCTAGTCCCACACAATGTGAATGTGAAATAATTTACTGCATTTTCAGCAAGCTGACCAGAGCAAATATATTTTTGCAAATTGTATTTGTTGCAGTTTGCAAATTTTTAAAGTAATTGCAAGACCAGATGCTGTCACAGCTAGTTAGTCTGAAATGGTGATTGTATTTTCCTTCTGTAGCACTTCTCATGCAAACCTTCATGTATTTACAAACCTTGATAAATTCTGCTCTACAAAACTAAGTCAATAAATGTGAATATTGTTTTCAGATTAAGAATAATAATTAAAAAAGATAAGTCAAACCTTGTCTCAGACCCTAAGGGCACATAGATAGCAAAGACCATAATAGAATCAAGAATTTAAGACTGTAGTTCAACTTTTTGGTTGTTACTAAATGTACCCCAGCCAGTCTATTGCTTCTTTATCTTGAGACTCATATTCTTCTAAGTTTTTATACACTTCACTAAGTATCTGTGTTATCTGATAGCCAGATTCTAGATTCTTTATAAGCCTCATAATTTTCTTAGAAAGACATTAAGCACAGATATGCCATAGGTACACTGAGTCATTTGCCAGATCTTCCTTTAATAAAAAGAATAGATCTTACAGTACTTCCCCTTTCCACTCAACATCTGTCTAACAGAAAATTCCTCTTAGTTTCAATTCTTTGCTGCTCCATTAATGAACATACATTTACTTAGGTTTTCAGAATGTTTTCCATTGAAACAAAACCTTTGCACTAGTAGAATTGATTAAGTAAGTTACCAATTGCAAAAGAGTAGTCTGTGCAATATTATTCTTTATTTGCAGATCAATCTAGACAACTGCAAATACATGTTTTTATTCAGTGGAGAAAAACAGACATTTCCAAGGCATGAGTCATCCAAACTATTTCACATGTTCCTTTTAGGAGAAAATACTCTTTAAATGCACCTTTTCCAACTTTCAACTGTAAAAAGACTGTGGGATGATTACCTTGACATCTACATTCAGTTACATGAATTCCGCCTATGAGAACTACAGCCTTTGATGAAATCCTAAATATTTTAAACTATTGTTTTAAAATCTCCACGACAAAGAAAGCGCCTGCAACTCCATCGCAGAGCAATGTTCAAAGCAATGGAACTTCAGCAAAAGACTCTGAGATTGATTGGCCTCTTGTGTCTCCAGGATGATAAACTTCTTGTCCATGAGTTTAAAGACTATCTCTGGCAAGGGCAATAGTAACACATAGCACCAAACCGTGGTATCGAGGCAGGAGATTAAACATCAGTTCCTGTTTGGTTTGTATGGGACATGGAAGAGTCAGTTCCATGTGAAATGTGCAGATAATAAAAAGAAGAACAAAGAAACTCAGCTATTGAGCAAATGCCCTATCTGTGCCGAATATTGACTGATCTAGGAGAAGCATTCCTTATTTATGACTCCTTATTTAACCAGACATTAAGAAAGCTGCACTGAGTCTCATGAGAGCCCATAATTCTGAACTGTCATAGAAATCAGAAAGAAAATGCGCTGAAGTTGTCAACATAACTTTTCCCATTTTAAAAATGCATTTTCTCAATTTACTTTGAATAGATCAGTACATATCTGAAGATATTGATTGCCCTTTTGAAGGAAAAATTCATCTTTTGAGCTTTCACACTGCCCCTCAGAAACATAGAGGCCACTGAAAGAAAACATGTTCTGGACTCTTTTTAGAACTGTAATCATGCACTTTCTTTTTTAATTCCCTATGGTTTTCATTACAAATTGGAAATTTGTTATAAGGTTAAAAAAACAGAACAATATTTCTGTCAT
Organism: Crypturellus tataupa; assembly: GCA_034781795.1. Classification (NCBI taxonomy): domain Eukaryota; kingdom Metazoa; phylum Chordata; class Aves; order Tinamiformes; family Tinamidae; genus Crypturellus; species Crypturellus tataupa. The sequence continues at coordinate 890,206 of JAWLRI010000170.1, read as the reverse complement.
ATAACTGATACTCCTAAAAGTGATATACATTTTAGAGCAATAATAATAATTCATCTGACTGGAATGTCAAAAAATAACACGCAGATGTAATAAATACATGGGGAAAGCCCATGATATGAAACTTTTCATCTCTTTCACTGGTTTAAACAGGCCTTGCCAGTCGACTAAGGCTGATATGATCCATACAGGTATTACTAGTAGTAAGTGCTAATTATTGTTACAAGAAAACATCATCTCTTCCCTGACAGGAGCTGGTAAAAAGATCACAAAAGCACAAAAATAATATCAAGAATTTCATATTAAATTAAAAATAATTGCAAACAGATTGAATACAGCATAATACTAAACACTGACTCAAACAGTCTGTCAGAATCAGAAGAGTAGATGAAATAGAAGCATCCTCTGAGTAGGAAGAGACCACCAAAATAAATTCAGTCTATCAAACCCAATGTCAATATGGCAAAGTGCACCGTAAAACAGCATTTGAGAGGCATATAATATACTGCATTTCAAATAGATTCATCTGAAAGCCCTGTCCTCAATGTTTTTGATTATTAAACTCTTCGTGTATGTGTGTGAAAATGCTAGTTCCAGTGAGACTTCTGCTGAGAGACTTGCGTTTTTTTTTAATATCATCTACCGAGTCATATGTCCTGTTTTTCCATTGCAATTTGAGTTCAGGTGGAAAAGAAGGACAGGCCTGTGGAGGAATTGGGGCATTCTCACAGATTTCCCTAAACTGTCCATTAATTCGAGATGGTAGCAGCACTTCCACCTGGACTACCTGCAGCCCAGACAAATCTGCTACTCTATGCACGTACCGCTCGGGTGGTAAAAGCAGCACGGTGTTCAGTGCCAGGGAAGGGATTTGTGGTGCAGTGCAGGCAGAACGACATGGCCAAGGCTGCAGGTAGCCCAGCAGGAGCAGCAGCTCCAGTCAGACCAGCCCATAGCAGGGACAAGGGGACCTGGGCGAATCCAACCCTTGTTGAGTGTGCGTCACTCCACGATTTCTGCCCGGGACTTTCTAGATCTGCATCATGCATCTGGTCCTAAGCAAAAGGAGAACTTTAGCTTTGATTCATCCGTGCAGCAGATCTCAGAGAAAGCACATGTACTAGTATTTGCACATGTTCTTAGTATTTGCTCCTTTACAGAAAGGGAAACCGTGGACTTCACAGCTCAAGCAGGAACATGCAAGGCTGGGGCAAGACCCCTCTTCTCCCCCATCTGGGTGGGCACTCAGGGTGGACTGGCTTGTTGCTGTGCCCTCATCCTAACAGCTTGGCAGTAGCTAACACTCTTCCACATGCAGAGAAATAAAATGCATAGGTGCACTGTTCATACGTAAAATTTTTCATTAAAAACAATTTTGACTTCAGAGCTGACAGAGAAGTCAATGCTGTCTGAAGAGCCAGAATACATCCTGGTACTTTTCAAGGCAGGGAGGCCAAAGAGAAAACGCTTAGCTAAAAACAGACAACAAAGTTTATGGCAGACCTCTGCTTCTTAGAGAAGCTGGTAAATTTTAGAATGTTCGAAGAGTTTAGAAGGCAGTAAACAGTCATATACTTCATGGTGCCTGTTGCTGCATCCAGGAACCCGCTGAGGCCAGCGGGTTTTCATTTCCTGGCCATTTCTAGGCTTACATGGGCATATGCGCCCTCCATTGCATCAGGACCCGGAGCCACAGGGCTGTTCGATGGAACAGGACGCTCATAGGGCACAGTGGGGACAGAGCTGGGGACATAGAACATAGTCAGAGAGTCAGGACAGGCCTGGGAGCAGCACATGGCAGAGGGCCAGGAGGGACCGCTGGGCCTGGACTGGACCAGGGGTACCCATCGTCCATTTGGCAGCTCCCGGAGCCAGCAGGGAGGGTCCTGCAAAGGCCTGCAGGTGCCCTCAGGACCTCAACACTGGGAATTAAGCCCAATGGTTTAAAACTGACCTGACAAGTGTTGTTAGAAGAAACAAAAATAGTTTACACTGCAGTGCTGAAAGGGTAGTCCATGAACTGAAGCCTTTCTGTGTCATATTTGCACTTCATGGGCTGTGTCTTCTCGAGAGGCAAACGTTTCATGCTCTCAGCATCACTGCAGCCGAAACGAGTCACCATGCTCTCCTGCCGAGGTAGGCAGGATGTATCTGCCCATGGCCTGTGGCACTTGCAGGAGGAGCTCTGAACTGCAGGTTCATGTCCTCCTGCACATCTAACAGTTATGTCTTCCTCAGGCTGTGGTGAAAACAAGGAGAATTTTAGGTCTCTTTATATCAGATTTTCCTATAAAGCAGTTATTTAGTTTTCTGTCAGCCCTTTATGGAGCTACAGGAATATTTGCACCCAGCTTTGAACAACTGCATTGACTCTCTTGGTGGTAGATCACCAAGAACCCATAAAAGGGGCTGAAGTGCCTCCACCAAGGCCAGGGACACTTCTGGGCTACGTTTCATCTGGACAAATAACCACACATCAGCTGTCATCCCTAGCAAGTGCTCACTAGCACTGGGAAATGGACAACGGAGCTGCAGAAACACATTAGAAGTCACCCTGGCACCTCATAGAGAGCATTAGCCCTTCTTTGTATATAGCAGCTAAAGTGCACACATATACTAGGCAACTGTCTTGGTTTTAAGGACCGCATTTGTATCTGCCCAGCTGGTGTCCTTCCCCTTTGTAAGAAATATTTTGAACTGGACATTATCCATGTCCAACTTCAAGCAACTGAACTACACAGATACCTTGTTTTCATAGACATGTGAAAGCAGAAATGAGAAAGAAAAAAGATTTTCCTTTTATAGCCTTGGAAAGAAATCTATACTTTCTCAACAGGAGGTATATCAGGCCCCAAAATGAATTGCTGTAAATATTTGATTACAAGGCCCTGAAGTTTCCATGTAATATACTGCTTTTGGGGAATGCATAATTCTTGGCAAAAATTTGTGATACATAATTTATTTTAGTGATCCTATTTTACTTAAAAAGAAAACTAGGCAGAAATAGTAAATCCTACCAGAAACATCAGAAAAAGATATGCAGCATTCTCGCTGTTATTATTTTGCTTTTTAGTTTTTAAGTGAACATAGAGGCAACAGTATTCCTGTGGATTTTGAAGGGGTTTTTCAGTAAACTAGACCATCTTTAAAGAAAGAAACCATCTTTTCTTGTTTCAAAGTTGCTCCTCTGCACCCAGTCACAGGAAGTCTCTTCCAACAGGTATTACTAGAAGCTTCTACACTAGCTACAAAAAACTGTAGGTCAATGTCGGATTCGCTATCAACCCGTGGTGGTTGCCCGTGGTTATAGAGGGAATACTGAGGCCATCCACCTCA
>JAWLRI010000170.1:867496-886773 GCA_034781795.1 Crypturellus tataupa | reverse complement strand
GGTTAAACCCTTGCCCTTTCCGTGACACCGCGAGATCTTCCGTCCGTTATTCCCTATCTCTACTTCCATCACGTGCAACAGGTCCTGTTAGCAATACGGCTACAACCCCCACAGGTCAACAGTTGGTTTAAAATGACACAACTGCACTTGCACCTAATAACATTAATCACTGAAGATCAGGTCCTCAATAAATATTTTGACTCAGTATTTAATATATTTACTCCTAGGCCAACTGGAAAATAACACATGTTGTGAGAATGTGTGCAACAAAATAATATAGAGTCTGTGAAGAAGATAAGAAATACAATCTTGTATATAGTCAGTACAGCTCTAGAAGAAAAAGAAAAAAAAAAGAAAAAAGTGGTTTTTTTTTCCTGAAAATAATGTCAATTACCATAAACATGCCTTCTCTGCTTAATTTTATTCTAATACACAAGTTAAGAGAATAGTTGGTCAATATGTAACCAAATTCTCTACAGGAAGGTCCCTGTGGAATCATTATCATGGTAAGCTGAAACAATCAGAGGTTTTGGGTAACTTTGAGGAGCCTCCAACTGCTTCTGGCAGGGCTGTATGAAAGCCATATGTTAGGGCAAGTCCAGCTTGATGCGAAGCAGATAAACCAAGAGCAAAAAAGATCTACAAAATACAGAAAAGAAACAGATTATATGGCTTCCCTTAAAAATGAAATATAAATGTTTTATATGGTTTCATTTCTAAATTAAAATTCAGTTAAAGTGGAATCCAGTAGTAACTGATTTTAGTTCTCTATTTTGACGTCTTACAGCAAAGACTCTCCCCAAACAATTTTATAGCTAGGTACTAAAGAACAATGGCCTCTCCAGAAAGACTCACGTCCAGTAATTTGTGCAAGAGTCCATACAATCCCAAAACTTAAAGAAAAAAGAGAAAGAAAACAAAAGAGTTCTCATGAAAATAATGACCAAGACTATGTTCTGAATTGTATCACTCTTTTCTACAACTGTTCAGTATGTTTTTTTTTTTGTTGGTTTGTTGGTTGTATTGTTTTATTTTTAAGGTCCTAATTTGCAAGCATTTATCTGCTTTAAGAACTTGCTTTTCTGTTTTCTTATTTCTTCTTTGGAAAACCTTGAGGGTGTAGGTTGCTCACATGCATCGTCCCAAGCAACATCACTTTGCAATGACAGGCTTTGATAGCCTAAGTGCAGCACGTTTTAAACTGTGAAAAACCACAGCTCTCCATGTACTTTCAGCCCAGTGCTCATGCCTTGAGCAGGAAAAAAATAAAAATTAAAAAAAAATAAAGTTTTGCATGCAGTAAAACAGAGGAGAAGGGTTTTAAGACAACCCAATGTTTCTTCATGCTTAGTAATTTTGTAATGAAATTTTCCATTCAAGTAAATGCCCGCACACATGAGAGAAACAGAAGGGGAAATAGAAGAGAAGAATCTGCTGTGGACCCCATTTTGCAGAGGCAGAAGGCGCATCTGTCAAGCAGGCCTTGCTGCACCGAAATGCATCATCCCTAACCAGCAGGCCTGGATGCCATAGTCATTCTCTCCTTTTCCTAGAATCATCCCCTCATTGCTCATCAATAGATAGATTTACCAGCCAGGACCAGCAACCTCTTTCACAGTCCTTGATTCATTCACTCTAGGGTGATAAGTGAGGAGGACAAGGTGAAAACAGAAGGAAAAAAGCACAACTATGGCGCAGTCCTACACCGTGGAGGTTTAACACCATGTATGAGCATGGGTTGTACAAGCTAAATGCTTTGCAATTCTCTACAAAAGCTGGATATCCTCCTCATCCTCCCCAGAACAAGAGACTTCTCTCCTTGACCCCCTGGTCAGTGGTGCCTAAGCACAGCTGCTGTCCAGCACATGGCACACAACGCCTTGAGCATAGGGGCAGTGTTATACCAAAATTACATTGAAATATCCCTCTAAATCCGTGTTGACATGACACTAGGTGCTGACACAACTATAGTGTTCATAATAGAGGCTCGCTCCTCTGCCATGCATGGCCCAGTCAGACCCTCTTCTTCAATATTTAACCTTGCTGTTCCCTCCCATCTCTGCATCCAGGTTATTGCAATGCCACCAGTGTGGTCCTTCTATACTTCATAAGTGGGAAAAGAAGCCAAAACTAGACTGCATTCCCCTTCCTCTTATACTAGTCCTTGGCATTTCCTTGTTTCCTGAGCAATTGCTGGAGTAGAGCTGCTGCAGCACATATGGGATCAGTGAGGACCCTGGGTGTAGGAAGGAAGTAAGTATCATTTTGTTGGAGAAAGATGAGGCTTCCAAACTGGAGAAGACTTCAAAAGCCCCAGGTCCGTAGCTGCACTGCATGGTACAAGCTATCTTTATCCTGGGTGACCACTCCAGGGCTAAATCCAAACCTCCAAGTAAGGGACCAAGCAACAAAATCAGTGAGAGGCGTTACCTGTCTGCAGTCCCCCAATTTGACAGCATCTCAGAACTGAGAAGCCAAATCCTACTGTCAGGATGCTCAAAAGTTCGAGGGGTGGTGTTCACCAACACTGAATGAAAAGAGAAGACTTTTTTTTTAAACCTATTTTGCCTTCAACTTATTTGTCTACTACGCAATGACTAAGGGGCTGTCAGGCTAGAGCTACAGTGCATCACTCTGTCGAGTTGTGTCACCTTGGCCAAAATGTTCTGCCAACTCCTGCCTCCAAAATGAACTTACCAAACCGATCGGCTTCCCTCCCCAGTGAGTCTGTAGAAGTAACCTCCTGTCAAAGGACAAGTAGTCTGCAGGTCTTTCCTTTCAACTTTTAATAGCTGCTGACACCAAAGGTACAAGACAAGTAACCAACAGGTCACAGCTGTAGAAACGTAACTGTACACAGCACAACTAAATTAGAATTATTCTGTATCTGTAGATTTCTCTTCTAGAATTACACAGCAGGCCTCCTACCTCATGACTACCTGAAGCAGATGTATAAACACAATGTGTCATATAAAGGGTCATGGTAATTGGCAGCAGTAGTTCCATTTACTATTCATATATAAGGGAGGAAAGTGAAAAAATAGCCCTTTTGGAAGTACCGCCCCTGCCAACGTGTCTTGGATATTCAATATAAGCAAGACCTCTCACATCTTTAATTCACTGATTGAAAGTTAACTTCTGATTTATATGCAAAGAAAGCAGAAACAGAACATTAAACGTACAGAAAACTGAAGACCTATAGGAAAGGTACGTGCAAATATGTTGGGAGGTTCATTTTTAATGTAGCAGAACAAAATGTAACGAGTATACCCTGCTGTCCTTGCTGCCCTTAGGCAGATACTGCTGTGCCAAGATGCCTTAATGCTACAGCAGTTATCTCCTTTTTGTCGGTTTATTTAAAAAATATATATATATCTGTACAAAGGCTATAAAACATTAACTACCTATGAGGCTCCAGATAAATCAAAGGATTTAGTAGGATTAGTTTCACTTGACTTGCAGTGAAATTTCTTGCAATGAAAAAAGCCAGAACTGCCAGTCAATGTGCAGCACTTCAACTATGACTTTCAAACCTGGCTGAGGAGCAACATTCTCCTCAGCTACATGCCTGGGGTGAGTAAATATTTTGTTACGTGAGTTGGTGTTTTACTTTTAGAAATAAATTATAAAAATAAAGTTCAAATTTATAAATAACCTATAAATAAATTACAGCTAAATATTTAACAAAGATGTGGTTCCAGACAGCACTCTAGGTATGATACAGAGCTGTTTAGCAAGCCAAAAAGAATGTCTACATGGACTGGAGAAATTAATAGTTTAAATACTCTGTTGTGTGTATATAAGTGTGTGTATGTATATGTGTACATATATAAAGCATGTCCTTTAAAAATAAGAGAACTAGTTTGTTGTAACATGAAGAATAGCTGTTATTCACTAGTTTTGTGAAATAAAAAAAGAGTATGTTAAAACAGAGAGAACAAATTTTAGTTAAATTTAAATATTCATTTCAGATTCCTCCTTATAGGTAGGACAATTTTTAATGTCTGCTTTTCAAATTATCTTGCCTTCAGAAACCAGGCAGTTCTCTAAAGATCTGCTGCTCTATTCTGTACTTTTAATGCCTTTAGAGTCTTGCCTCGTACTGGCCTCCGAAAGTCTTCATATTATAGAATAAAAAGAAATTTTCTTCCTAATGAGGAATTAAAAGCTTATTTTCTGTTTTGAGCTGGTTTCATTAAATGTAATTTTTTTTATTCGTTTTCAAAATATTTTGTTGCCTTCTTTCCACATCAGCAAGTCTTATTTATAAATGTCATATAGTGTATATATTCTGATGTTTTTATGATACGCGTAAAATTCTGAAACCTGTAATCACATTGATGGCACTAACAAGGACCAGATGTCCCTTGCCTTTCTTGTACAGAAAATAAGAAGGTCAGAGTTCTGAATATTTGAAGAATCTAATGAATAGGGCTTTAAATGCAACATTTGACTCCTTTGTATGCGGGCGTTTGATTTTTGTAGAGCGGTGTCAAAAACTAAAATAGATTTAGGTTGTAAGATCAATTCTAGCAAGTTCACAATAATTTTCCTTCCATCTGTTGAAGGAGGACAACAAGTAAGGCAATTAGATTGACAATCATCATTTAAAATAACTTCAAGCTTTAATAGAAAAAAAATGGAAGAAGAGATCTCTTTGATAACGAATATTTCTTTTTCTTCAGAAAGAGTTGTAAAATCTACTGGATTTATTCTGAAGAAATACAGTAGCAATCCTGGGAATTGTCCAGTAAGAAACGAAAAATGCATAGACAGTAATGAAGGGAAATAATTGAATATTACAGAGTACTTAAATGCCTAGTCAGCATTTAGTTATAAAGTAGTTGTAACAGAGCAAATAAAATCATTTTAGGAGGTCTCAAGATGCCAGCAGTACAGTATGTTTTAATGCTTTAAAATATAACTCAAAATTGCATCAGATTCCTAAATGTAATGAGTGTTCTGAACTACTACCTAAATACAAATATGAATGTACAATGCAAAAATTTGATATTTAATCCAACTGCTAGTTTTTCTTTATTGAACTTGGGTGTGATGATCATTACAGCTTGTATTTTAAAACACAAAAATGTTATATAGGAGTTCAATGTTATAGATTTAAGCACTTCTCAAATTTCAGTTTTTATATACAATGTATGTAGTGCATATATTTGAAATAAGAGAGGTATAAAGATTCACCGTGTATTAACTATGCAGTGATTAGAAATATGGCAGACAAAGTGTAAGGAAAATTGCTGTCCCTAAACATTTACAAATTAATGATTCCATCCTGGAAAACCATATACGAGACCCTGTGTACACGTAGACATTTCCAGGAAACTTTCATGCACAGCACAATCAATCAGACCTGAAATAGTTGCAACAAACAACATATCCAGAAAATAATATGAGCAATAAGCAGTACGTGTGTGTCAGTTGTAAGTTTTGTTTCAAAACTATTGCCTTTCTTCTCTGCAATATCAGAAATATCCCTGGTGTATCTGTTCTACCAGTGTTGCTCTTATAGGAATATTACACATACTCTCCATTCTTCACACAAGGAAAAATGTTAACTCAGGGCACATACAGTTAATGTTTATGACTTATTCCGCTGAACACAGAAGCAGGCAATATAATTTTATAATATACACTTAAATATTTAACATTTAGTTAAACTGTCTTCCAAATAGATAGGAAACAAAATGGATAACAACCATAATTAAACATAGCAAAATACCTCTTTTTCAAATCCTTAAGCTAACACTTTGCCTAGTACTGTTCCAATACAAACGCCTTGCCATTTTCAATACTCGTGTGATCAACACACTCCCATATTTCTGTTTGCTGAGGAAGAAGGAGCATGAACTGTGAAGCAAAAAGGTGTCTGGTATCGGTCACTGAGACAGGGGAGGAGCTCTTGGAAGTCAGGGCAACAGGTTGGAGCTGTCTGAAAGACTTGCGGTTACTGAGGGGGTAAAAGCCATCCACTCTGCCCATTGGCTAGTAGTGCACAGAAATTATAGAAGCTGTGCTAATATCAGTCGTGGCATCAGCCCGTGGCACCACCAGATGACATAAGTTCTGCTCATTTCATAAGCACAGCAGTAAACCTAGTACCTGGGCATGGTTTTTATTCCTTTTGACTGTTTCCAGTTAAATATTCCTTTGATTTCCCAGATTTGAGGGTAAACTATTAAATACCAGTCCTCCTAAGGCTGAGTATAAGGCATTCCTCTGAATTGATGCAGTAGTGTTTTACCAAACTCCAAGACTAGCAGTGAGATATATTCTTGCACCACTGAAAAAATAGACTAGTGAACTGGGTTCCATTAATTTGTGGCAAAACTATGTGTGTTATAAATGGTACCTCTGGGATTTCTGGTTCATCTATTCACATATGAAAAGAAGAACTGTATTAGACATAGAATCTGTTTAATCAACAATCTGTTTTTAGCAGAGATTAGGATCACATATTTGGCAAAATGAGAAATGCCACTTAAAAAGAATTGATGCAATCTGCCATGAACTAACTCCTTTGCAGAATGACTATTGCTGGACCTAGGTCTATCATGATGTTTCAGGTGCTTCATTATTCTGTTTTTAACTATTTTCAACCATTTTGTCAGGTGTGAATAAAGGCTTGTTTTTCTGTAATAACTTCTTGCCATTGCAAAATACTAGGTAGAAGCACCACAAATTCCCACCATTGAGTGTATATGCTTTTGTTAGCTGCCCACTACTTCATATTTGCATCCGCAGATCTCTCTGCATCTGAAAAATATAAGGACACTCATCAGAAATTACCTGATCAGACATTTCTTAAATGGATTCAAAAAGTTTATAAAAGTCTCAAGGAAATCCGATTTTTCCCCACACAAGTATTTCCTTATCTATAGTCTACTACTCTCCACTTGGAGGTTAAGATAAATGTCATTTACCTCTTCAAAACGGCAGGTATTTTAGGAAGCTCATGTCAATTTTAAAAGAAAATAAAACTTTGGCCAAGTTGCAAAGATATGGCCATTTTTCCCCACACCTTGCAGAACAACAACTGTTTCCTGACAAAAGCGTGCACAATGGGCAGCGAGGAGGCTCTATTCTTGCATCACATAAATGTGACAACACATGAAGAGGCCAATCTTCCTTCTCTCTCACAAGCAGAGCTTCATAAGTCACAGGGATGTTGCTGAGAGGAGTCTGGTCTCATATCCTTGAGAGACCGCAATTCCGTTTCTAAGGTATGATGTGGTGGTTAAAAATATGATGTGCAACTAGTCACGGACAATGCAACGAATATTGCAGATGAGGGATGCACAGATTCCTCTCTGAAATGGCAAACAGATGGCGTGTGTTTCCAGATCCTTGCGGGGGAACAGGAGGAAAAACTCCTTCTCGTGTCTCACCCAGTCCTAATGCAAGTGATAACATCTGCAGGGAGACGTGTACGTGAAGAGGGTTCCAGGTGCAGGGCAGAGCGCAGTCTGACAGGAAAGGGCCGGTGTCTTGTGCTATATGTGTCAGAGAATAACAAACAGTGGTGGAGGGTAAAGGGAAGGAGCCAGAAGGAATTACGGAGATACTGAGAAGATAAGAGGATGTCGGGAATTGATAGAGGTCAAAAATTAAGGTGGACAAAGCAAAAGCATACAGAGAGCCTTAAAACATATCATCAAAGAGAGAAAAGAGAAAAAATGGAATAGAAAAAAAAGCGAATAAAGAAGAATAAACATCAGAGAAAATTACATTTAAGTCATAGTACAGAAGGAGGTGAAGAAATGCCAGCACATGCCAACTGGGGGAAGAAGGAAGAAATAAAAGAAAGAAAAGGAAATGCAAGAAATGAATCTTTATTTTCTAGAAACTTATAACAATAGAAAATATAACAAGTCAGAGTGAAAAAATGAAACACGGACTGAGATTAAACAGAGGAGAGACGCAGATGCACAAGCACAGCAAGTGCTTCACAAGGCACCCCGGCTCAGTGCAGCCTCCCGCATCCCCTCCGAGTCCAACCGCCCTGCGAAATGACAGCTACATTTCCTTTCAAAGCTCTGCAGAACAAATCCCCATGAATTTTTTTTAAGAGAAAATTAATTATATCCCATAATTGTCTACAATATAACAAAATGCAAACGCAGTGCCTCAAGGTTGGAATATATAAGCCGAGAGTAGAATCTGGCCCTTGTTCAGATACAAGCTGTGTTTGAAAAATAGGTTTTCCTTTAACGGAATTTTAAAAGTTGTTTTTCATTCAAAACAGGAAAAAGAAAAGAAATCAGAAGCTTTGGAACTGGGAGTTTTGAAACAAGAAAACAAGACCAGCATTTTCAATAGAAAGGAACATACAGATGCTATAAACGCCCCTGCAGATATGAGCCCATTCAGTCCTTTTTTTTTAATTGAAACCCTCTCAATTAAAAAAAAATGGTTGCAGTTATATTTTTTTCCAGCCAGAAACATCAATCTTAACAACTGAAACCCACCCCGAAAATTCAACCAGTTCTATTGCTAAGTGCCTCATTTTGTCCTCATCATCCTACAGAAATGAAGCAAAAGCCTCAGAAATAGATGATGTTTGTGTCAGCCCATCTCCTTCTCACTGTCCTTAGTGTCCAAGCCTCTCTTCACCACACCACGCTACTTTTGTACCTTGATCTGGTCCTTCTTTACCATCCCAAACCTATTGGGGTCACCCATAGCCAACATTGTTTTGATCTCAGTTCTGAGCACTGGACACATTTTCCCCTATCCCGAGAGCAGAAACTTTGTTGGCAAGAATCCCAAGCTGCTTCTGGACAACGCTAACTCCCCAAATTTTCTTTGGAAAAGCCCGAAGGATGGAGCACTGTGTGTATTTCCTTGAGTCAAAGCCCAATTCCCATTTGAATAGGATACAATTTCTTGAAATGTTTCTCAAACATTTCCAAAAATCCTTCAGTATTTGATATGTTTTAGCCTGTAAAAATGGAATTGTGCAACATTTCAATAGGACTGAATTGCCTAAACTGACATCACAAAATGCATATACTATTTATCAATATACATTCCCCATGAAATTAGGGGCTATCAGTTAGATATTCAAAGGAATACAAGCAAAGCAGCCAGACAATTCTATGACTTCCCTAAATATTCCAATCTTCCAAAGTACAAAACACTCTATTGGATGTGTTTTCTGAAAGATTGTCAAATAACTATTTTTAATGCAAAATTTTAATTTAAATGATCTGTTTATCAAACTGCCAAATCCTTAGCCATTTCTGCTGGCCTCCATAGCCCTGAGGCTTGGCCACAAACAGCTGCTTTCCTAATAACAACTCTCCTGATCATATTTTTCCATAATTACTCCCCTATTAACAACAGCACATAATTTCCTCAGTAATGGACATTAAAGAAGCATGCCGAATGCCAGGCACAGTTGGATCTTTGTTTGTGTTTATACTATAAATGCTCAAGTCTTGGTTAATTCTTCTTTAAAGGGCACTTAGAAATTTTACTGTGAAAGTATCAGGGCAAAGTGTAGGAAAACACATTTCACCATTTTTTTTCCCACAAGAGACGTCTTGGGTGCAGAAGGATTTCTTTGATTTATAAAGTTCCTCAGTCTGAAACAAAAAGACGTTAACACTCCTTTTCTCCCCTGTGGAATTTAATTGAAATGCTGGAAGCCTTCACTGGGGCTATCACTTTACTGCAAGAAGAAACACTACTGAACATAGCAAAAAGTTTGCACAGCGATTTTATACGTTTATAAAGTTCCTGTGAAAGGGAGATGTTTGGTGAATCTTCTTCCCCATCTGTAATCAGCCCCACGTGAAGCTGGAATAGTTTCACTGTGACTTAAGTAGAATTTCTGCCCTCCCTAAAGAGAATACCCAAAACCAGGGAGATAGACAACGCCCTTTTTGCATTTAAGTGACAATAACCTCACCAATCACTCCCTATGTGCTTAAAGGTAAAGTATATATTTATGTACTTTTTCCCCACCCACCTCTTCCGAATTTTATTTCTCATATTTATGCACCTCTGATAAATTGCAGTATTGTGATCAATAAATTAAGAGTTTTTTTTGAAAGAGGAGAGTAAAATCCTCAGTATAAAATGGAGAAATTCAGTACTAGATGGAGCAAAAATAAGCCTGCCATTTTCTTTTTTACAGTTATGAAATATACCTCCAATACTGCTAAATAACAGAAACTTCACAGGAAATCAGTCCTGAGAGGTATTTAGGCACATCTAAGAACACAATATTTTAAACCAAAGTATTTTAAAGTATTTAAGCAAATAAATACCTGCAGTCAACAAAGAAATGAGGAAATTTTCTAGAAAGGTATGCACCAGAAATTCCTAGTTCCTTTTTCAAAAATATTCATAATAAAATACAAAAAGCAAAAAAAACTTTCCAAATTCTACACAAACATGTAACATTCCAAGCAAGCACTCAATTAAAAAACAAAACAAAACAAAAAACCAGTTTCACAAGCTTAAAAGAACTATATAATCAAAGTACTATATAATAACAATAAATTGCTTTTTATATTTTGAGTTTTAGAAGTTTTCTAATATATGGATGGTATAATTTATGTTTCTAACCAGAAATTCCCATCTTCTCACATTTTTTTGTAATTTTTTTGTAAACTTGTAAACATGCATCCTCAGTTCCTGTTATCTTGTTAGTGTCTTTCTCTCCTCTTCCTTATTTTGCCACATATATAAAAGAAAAAAAAAACAGAAATATATATATATTTTTCTATTTCAAAAGGAATGCTATATAATTTGTGATCCTGAAGGATGGCTGAAGCAGTGTCTGTATAAATGGTTTGCTACTCACACAGAGAAAGGCTAGGAGTTATAAATCTACTTCATATCATGTAGCAGCCTGTGTGTTTCTTTCTGATCATCATTTCATACAGATGGGGGCTGCTGAATGAATCTGAGCCTTCAGCTTCCACAGTCCAGTGAAGCTTTGCCATTTTTCCACCTCTAAAACTTTTGCTTCATCACTGCAAGCCTGGGCAGTCTTGTCAGAGACTAAAACAATCAATGAATAATTATTCCTGTATATTTCATTTTACAGATTTAAGTCCGGTATTAAATAAAGAAACCTCGTGGCACACGTGACACACACATGGCTGCAAAAATATCCAGCAAATCACTGAATACTGTTGTTTAGCTGCACATTTTCATAGTATATTGCTAAACGCTTAAAAATTCAGTGGGATTTTTGAAGTGTCTGCTATAATTGTGTTCCTATTTTGGTAAACTCATCTGGTTTTGTGGGTAGTTATCTAGCTAAAAAAAGAAAAAGAAAAAGCACTGTTTGTGCTTCTTCTCTGTACTTTTACATTCTATAATTGTCTCATAGAAGTGGAGTGAATCAGTGGGAAAACTCCTACCATCATGACCCTTCGCATCCTGTGGAGGATCCAACAGTGCCCATTTATCATCATAATGATATATATCACATGTATCATATCGCTCTAGAGATATATCACAATATCCCAATATTCTTTCTAGGGAGTGAGACTCTCATGTAGGAAAATACAAAGGAACCAGCCCAAACGGGGGCTAAAGAGCACAGGAGACTTTGCCAACCACTTCCCAGCCGCTGGCCTCATCCGTGGGGTTTTCCTACCTGCCTGTGGGAGAGCCCGTGGCCCCTTCACTGCTGACAGCAGCCAAAACCCTCCCAGGCTGCAGAGTGCAGGACCGGGACGTTCACTTCGGTTTTTCAAGAGGGGAGAAGGAGGGGCTGAGGGTCAACTTCCCACTCGATAAAAGAAAAAAAAATAGGAAAAAAGAAAAAGAAGAAGAAGAAGAAAAAGAAAGGAATAGAGAAAGAGAAGAAATTCAACAATAAAAAGAATAGGCTGCCCATTCAGCTTATCGGTCTGTCAGCTAAAGCGGAGTGAATACTTGTGCATGGCTTGGGGAGGAGGTGATATTTAAGAGCAGGCTGCTCTGCAGTGGAAGGGGACTACAAACAGCTCCCAAAGCCTTGCCTGCATTCGCTGCACATCAGCGGAGCAGCGAGACCAGCTGCTTTGATTTTCCTTAGAGCCTGATGACTAGAACAACAGCTTGCTATTTCGGTAGGACCAAAATTTTTAACTGTCTTCTGCAAGGCATTTGATTTGCATTGTATGACTTGGGCTTAAAGATCGCGTTTTAGCGTTATGGGGCACCAAGGGTCTTTGTAGTGTTATCACCTCTAATTCCTGCGGCAAATTTATCTTAAAGGTCTGGGAAGCAATAAAGTTTTAAAAGTCTCTGTACTTTGATATTCTACCTTTGCATTCAGTTGCTCCAGTTTTATGTGCCTGATTTTAAGCATTTGCTTTCTTTTTGTAGCCCGTGATTTAGGAAGGTTTCAGTTTCCTGTGACACATACCCAGCTCTTAGTTTCTCATTGCAAATTTCTCTTGTACTAGTTCAACCTACTTTTATCTAAGGTTTTTCTCAAGTTACATTATTTTTTTCATTATTATCTCTGTACACTATTTTGTTATGCATTTTTAAGTCTACCAAACTACATATTCTAGACTATTTTTCCATTGCTTGAATTCATTAGCAGGGACTTTATTCTTTTTTAGGTTATTATTGTTACTCTAAATAAGATAAATAAGCTTACTATATAGTTTTAAAATAATATTTTGCCCTACTCTATCTTTTGTAATTGCTTACTGGTTTTAAGGCTTTATATTCTATTTTTTCTGGGGAGTCCCAATGCTTCTCTCAACTTACTTTTTTAACAGTATTTTTAACCTATCAAAATTTTTAACAGTGCTTCAGTTCACTTTATACTGACTCCAGTTTATGCTCTCATTTGTTATAGCCTTACCTGGATGGACACCTTGGCATTTTTCTCTATTTTTGCTATTTTCTTTCTCCTGGTATGTTACACATCTCTTACCACCAGTCTGTTTTGATAATCAGCTACACAACACAAGCATGCTATGTTCAAAACTTCCTTTATTTCTTTCTTGGGCATTTTGGTAGTTTCCTCTTCTTAAATCCAGGAACACTTTGTCTGAGAAAGGATGGGGTCTTCGCAGTCTGTGCTGGACTGTAGAGTTATAACTCCAACTTAGTTATTAATGTGCGTGGTTGTTGGACGGTTGTACTAGTCTCTCCAGCCTCCTTTTTGGGCTTTTTTAAGGCTCCTGGATGTTTGGAAACCCAAGCTTGAGCCCTGCTCTGAAAGAACTAAAGGGCTCTCTATCACTCTGACTTTATGTAAAATTATTTTGTCTGTATTGAAGCAGCCTAAGAAGGCTCTTGCGTATGTCCAAGCCCAAGAAAAAGAAAAAAAAAAACCCAAAACCAAAGCCCATAAATAATCATAGAGAGGAGAGACAACTTGGGAGGAAGGGGAGATGAAAAACCCTTTATTTTACTTCACCATAAGCAGGGAAGGGAAAAACAAACAAACAAACCAAAAAAAAACACTTTTCCATGGGTTTACGTGCTCTAGGTGGCCCTGCATGTGCAGGGGGGTTGGACTAGATGACCTCTAGAGGTCCCTTCCAACCTTAGGCATTCTATGATTCTATAATTCGTTCTGAAAAATAAGTAGAGTTTTGCCAGATTTCATCATAGGATTTTTCATGTTTTACCTGTGATGCACGAGTAGACTCAGAAGTGGTGCCACATGCACAGGTCAGCCCCCAGGATTTTACAGAATAAAAACCAACTAAGAATCTTGACTGTTAAACACCCTTTATTAGATATACATGTATGATACACATATTTTCATAGGAGAAACTATTGCATAACGCTTCTTGCTACTTAAAGATTTCTTAAAACAGCAAGTTTAAGCAGGGGGAAAAACCTGATTTCTTGAATAGGATATGATTTTTACTTTTCAAACACACTATTTCCTTTTGACTGATTTTGACCTTGATGATTTTGAAATTTAATTTAGCTTGAATTATATATATTCAATTGCAAGTATCAGGAAGTAAAACATAGCGCTGAAGAGTGCTCTGTGCATTCAGAGCTCACTGTATCTCTTTCATCCCCTTCTCCCCGTGCTTTTAAACACTCTTGCTATGAAAAAAAAACCTTTCCTTCTTCTCTAAGGGTCTTTATAAAGACATCGCAACACCACTATTAAATCAAGCGAGTCAAATTTATTTAATGATCAGTATTTAGCCACAAAATTAAAACCTAGGTTTAAGTGTAATCCATATGTTTTTCACTAAATTAAGCTATTTCACCAAATTAAACTATTTTTATTCTTCCTGCAAGGCAGACTTTTTTAGTATTTTTTTTCTCATCTTCTCTCCCCCCTATTCCAAAAGGTGCCTATTTGGAAGGTACCTCCTGTACCTGTGCTTTCAAATCAGGAGCGTTTACCTGAGAGAGCAGCTGTTGATGGCATGGCCCCAGCTCCCCAGGGCAGACCTGGCTGCAGCTGCTGATGACAGACTTGCTGTTGGCAGGATACTGGTTTTGTCACCCATAAGAGTTTATCACCCTCTAAAGGTGCCAGACCCCGTGGCAAGGCAGCCTGCCCAGTAACCTGCACCGAAGCCTCAGTCGCAGTGCAGAGTTAGTAAAAGGGCAGAGCTGCCACTGCCCAGCTCATCCTGTGGTCAGTTAAACCACCAGCCCACGAGGATCCCCACGGACACCATCCCCAGCCCAAACACCAGTCTGCAAAGACCTAGTTCTTATCCCCTCCCTGCACAAGGTGGCAGAGCAGGAGCATTAACCTGATCCTCTGAAGGCAACACAGTATGCGTGAGGGGAGCGAGGCGTGTGAGAGCCTTTACGCATTGCAGATCTGAACAGCATTAGAGAATGCACAAACGAACAGTTTGGGCTGCAAATCTGCAGCTCAGGAGCCCAGGCCTACCCAGACACATAAAAGCAGATAATTTTTATACAGAGCCTGTGTATTTTATACAAAAGCAATGCAGATACATATCTGAAACATTCCAGCACAAGTCTGGGAAGCAGAGGAAATAAAAATATATTTGATGGGGGAAAAGAAAGAAACTAGAATGGCAAAAGAGGCGTTGGAGCCATTCCTACAGCCCTTCCTTAAAGCCTTGAAAAGTAATTTCCATGCTGAATCAAGCTTATTTTTCAAGTGCTTTGCTATGTTTATAAGGATTTGGAACATGCTGCTTCACTGTGTTCAATTCTGAAAGCCTGACACCATGAGGGTAACTATGATTTTCCTGGAGCTCTGAGGTTTCAGAGATCTCAGCATTTAAAATATAATTAAAACTGTATTGAAACAATACACTATTATCTATATAACTGGAGATTTTATTTAAAGTTGTTTGGAAACTTGAAGTATATGATAAACATAAAAGCAATAGCTTTGTCGCCAAGGTCCCTACCCAGACATGCACTCCTCACAAATTCAGAGAGATGAGGATTAGACTTTTGGTTTTATTTATGATCCCCCAGTTACGATGTAACGCAAGCCAAGACATGATTACTATTTCAATTAGAACATGCCATTCTTAATAAAAATTAATGATTATTTTACTTTGTTGTATTAGGAAACCCACTTCAGCCTTTGGGTATTTGTTCTGAAGTGTAGTTATTAATCAAACAGAATATTCAAGATCTCAGAAATTTATTAGCACCAGCTTCCACTTCTGGCACCTTTGCCATCTAGATTGAAAAAATCCACTGGCCACCCCAGTACATTCTGCGGCTGAGGTCCTCTGCAGTTTTCTCTTTTATATTAAATGGACTGAGCTAAAATAGTGCTTCTAAGACATATTTCTCCATTCCTTTGATTGTGCTTATGTTTTATCAAAACCTTCTCTGCTCAGCGTTCTTCTTCGAGTGTTTTCCAGTTAAAACTATACCAATATCAAATAAATATTCTATGTCCTTTTGAAGCTGATCCTGTTTACTTAGTCAAGAACTACACCAGCTCTTTTGGCAGCAGCATTGTCAAACTATTCTTACCGCAGCTCCCAAACCCTTTCCAGAAAAGGAATTTTCCATCCTGATCTTCATGATCTTGATATTATGATCTTAATTTTTTCTTAGATGCCTGAGCATATATTTTCCATTCCTAAAACACATACTGTTTTCCTATGAATAGTTTATCAATTAATAGAAATATTTCAGCCATTTGTCCTTTTTTTACCATTTCTTGGCCACATGTGCATTTCTTTTCCTTCATGAAGAACACTCTGCCTTGCAGCACTTCATAGAGATAAGCTGAGTCCTTCATTGAGTTTGCATATATACTAAAGAGCCCTCCAACGTCTTTCTTCCATATGGTAAACTATGTGAGCTGCTGAGGCCAGGTTTCTCCACCCCTGGAAGAATAATACTGTATTTTATTTCCTCGTAGCTGAGAGGATATTTAAAAAAAATAATGGATGGATTTGCCTTAAGTAACCATCAGCTTTGATAGTTCCAGCTGTCGTTATTTACCCATGCCACAGGCACGATCCCATGGCTCCGCTTAGACGCAGTTACACCATGCGCTGGCAGAAGGCAGGTCCAGAGACAGCCCCCTCTCCTCTCCCTGCGGTGATCCCAGCCGTACCAGAACGTCCCCTCTGTCCCCGCCACCCAGCACTAGTCACTTCCTCAACCACAGCCGGCTAACCCATGCCATGAAGGGCAAGTGGCACCTTCAAGCACGGGTTACACTTATTAACAGGAGTCAAAACACTTCAGTTTATGAGGTTAAGGATTCATGTAAGGAGCAAACTACCATACTTAGAATTAATTACAAATGGAAAACAAACTATTTGAATTTTACTCCTCTAGTCATGGCCTCTTCTAGCGTTCCCTTTCCACATTCTCCCAGCACCTAAAAATTTCCTCCACCCTCCTCTGCCTGAGGGGAGCAGGACAGGCGGCCCGGCTAGGCCGGGCCGTGTCCTCCCCAACACGGCACAGTCCCACCAAGAGGCGCAGACGGGTCCACTGACAGCCACAGCCACCAGCAGGTCTACAGTGATAAGATGGGGCCAAGCTGAAATCAGGGTCACCAGGCCCAGCTACAGGACGGCTTCTCCTGGGACGAAGGGCCTGAGCTTCACCCAGCTCCCAGGCAAGGCCACGAGCCCTGACAGAGCATCCTGACCTCCCCTGAGGCAGCCTCATCCCAGAGTACAGCTGGGCCCTATCAGCGCTGTCCTCCAGCGCCAGCAGCCAAACCGTAAGCAGCAGGGAAGAGACTAGAGAGCCTGCTGGTACCCGGGGCCCTGGCAGGCACAGCTGTAGCAGCCTGGATTGATCACGGAGCCCAATCAGAACAGCTGTGCCCCATCCTCCCATGCATACTGCAGAATGGGACCCGCCACGGGCAGCCCAGCTTCTCTTACCTTGCTTTCCACCCCAAGCAAATAGGGATCATATGGTCCTCCGAGCACTTCCTCCTGTCTCAGCTTCACTACGAAAACTGTCCTTTGACTTTAAATTGAATTTCTTAAAGTCAATCAGCAGGAAATCTAGAGAGCTATTTTTTTTTTCTTTTAAACTGTCAGATGTAATTTGACTAATACTCTGATTTATCAGTGTGCCACCATCGTAATTATTTTTGCCCAAGGGGTTAATGAGGATAGTCTTCCATCAACCTCAGACAGTCACAGATCAAACACTTCATAACTAATATCCTAAAATTCAGGTCTTAGATGACAAATAAGGGCTCTCAAATAGCCATGCCAGAGGCGTGTTTCTTAGTCATACATAGGAAAGAGTAGAGGGACAAATCAAGAAAGACCGCTAATCAAGGCCCGCTAATCAAGGCCATTATAACCCTGGGAATGTAATGAGGCAATGATTATAGCTGTTTCTCCAGGAAGTGAACTTTCTAGATGTAAATATGTAGAAAACAAGTGACAGCTCAGAAAGCCATTTTAAGTGCCCTAAACCCCAAACCATATATATTAACCATATTAAAACTATATTTATACCTCAAGCTTTGTACAAACTTAGAAACAGGACAATGTTGCTCTAAAAATTTTAAAGACATAAGACACAAGAAAATTTGACATTAATTATATAACTAAACCAGACTATAACCCTTAAAAACCATGAGGCAAGATCAGTGATGAGCAGATTAACTTCATGAAGTCTGAAACACACAGTCTCCTAGTAACACTATTCAATTATTATATGATAGAATATGACTTGGATTTAAAACAGATATAACAGAACAGAAAAGGCAAGTTTCCACTTAATATGATAGTAAAAGCCAAATATTAAATAATTAAATACTAAAACAACAACAAAAAATACCTTTCACCAATTATTCAAGAAACATCTACTAAGTTTGCTTTAACTCAATTGATCTAAATAATTTAATACACTGACCAACAAGCCATCAATTCCTCATAAGTGAAAAGATGGTTCAACATTTTGGAGATATGTCCTTTGTTTCTATGGGACCTCAGATCAAGAAGCAATCAATAGATGCTTGATGCTTCCTGCTCACCCATCCACACGTTCAATCTACTCTGATGTTGGGGGAATAAGTCACACCCAGAAGGATCTCTCTCTCTCTCCCTGGTGCTGGAAATTACAGGTAGGCAACCACCTCAACCTGGGCACTAACTTTTAAGACGATGAAGCTGGGAGGGAAGATTATTTTGTATAGCTGGGTAATTGCCAAGAATTGAACTAAGGATACAGAGAAGATACTGTCTTGGGGGTAACACAAAACTGAGTAGACAGGCTGACACTCCGGAAAGTTGTGCTACCGTTCAGAGTGACCCAGGCAGGTTGGAGAGCTTCAGTCTCAGGAGGTCAAGAGGAACCTCCTGAGACTGAATATAAGTGCAGGGTCCTGCACTGGGGCAGGAATAACCTTGAGGCACCAGTACATAATTAGCGATGGAGCTGCTGGAAAGTAGCTCTGTGGAGCGGGGTTTGGGAGGTCTGCTTGACACCAGGTCACGCAGGAGGCAGCAATGTGCCCTTGTGTCAAGACGGCCCAAGGGAAGCCGGCCTGCATTAGGAGGAGTGTTGCCAGGAGGTGGAGGGGGGTGATAATGCACCTCTCTTCAGCTCTGCCAAGGTCACAGCTGGACTCTTGTGTGCAGGAATGTGCTGGGATCCCCAGGACAAGAGGGATGTGGAACTTGCAGAGAGTGACTGGCATAGTGCAAAAAAGATGATTGTAGCATCATCAAGACGACTGGAGCATCTATTGTATGAGTAAAGGCTAATCGAGCTGGACTTGTTTAGCCTGCAGAAGACTGAGAGGCTATCTCATAGAATCATAGAATCATAGAATCATAGAATGCCTAAGGTTGGAAGGGACCTTTAGAGGTCATCTAGTCCAACCC
>JAWLRI010000170.1:779444-856647 GCA_034781795.1 Crypturellus tataupa | reverse complement strand
GAGGCCAGCCCCATCCTCCTCACTGCCTCCCTTGAGGTACTTGTACACACTGACTAGATCCCCTCTCAGCCTTCTCTTCTCCGGGCTGAACAGGCCCAGCTCCCTCAGCCTCTCCTAATAGGGCAGATGTTCCAGATGCTCCAGATGTTCCAGCCCCCTGATCATCCTTGTGGCCCTGCACTGGACTCTCTCCAGCAGCTCCACATCCCTCTTGCACTGGGGGACTCACAACTGGACACAGTTCTCCAGATGTGGCCTCACCAGGGCTGAGCAGAGGGGCAGGATCCCCTCCCTTCACCTGCTGCAGATGCTCCTCTTAACACACCCCAGGATCCTATTGGCCTTCTTGGCCACAAGGGCACCCTACTGCCTCATGGGCAACCTGTCGTCCACCATGATGCCCAGATCCCTCTCTGCAGAGCTGCTCTCCAAAAGGTCAGGCTCAACCTGTACTGGTGTCTGGGGTGATCTTATCAACATGTACAAATACTTGAGGGGAGAATGTAAAGAGGATGGGAGTTAAACTGCATCCTGGTAAACTCCATCCATTCAGTTGCTGGTGGTGGCCAGCCACAGAACAAGGGGTAATGGGTACAAATTGAAACACAAGAAGTTTCACCTCCATATGAGGAAGAACTTATTTACTGTGACAGAGCACTGGAATGGGCTGCCCAGAGAGATTGTGGCATCTCCATCTTCGGAGATCTTCAAAACCATCCTGGATGCAATCTTTTGCAACGTGTTCTAGGTTTCCCTTCTTGAGCAGTGGGGGTTGGATTAGGTGATCTCTGGAGGTCCCTTCCAACCGCAACCATTTTGTGATTCTGTGATATTATATGCATGTTGGCTTGACACACATTCTCAAAAATTCTTGGAACAGGTAATACAGAACTTCTTAAAAATAGCTGGAATGGAGTTGTCAAGATAGATAAGGAATACTTTCTCTGATTCTAATGAAAAAATAGAGAATTGAAGAGTTGGCAGAAATTTAACTTATAAGAACAATTCCGGGGTTCCAAACTCTTCACTGGGAGAAATTGCCTGGTCATTTGAGTACCTCTCGAGGAGATAATTTTGAAAGCAATTTTCAGTAGTGAAGAGAAGAACTGCAGTAAGACCAATTCAGACTAACAAATTGCCAACATCCTTAACACTTGGTCTAAGTAGCAATTAAGCACTGAGCTTCAGGATGGTTCTTTGACCCAGCTTAGCTATAATCAGACCATGTGATCCCAATGGCTCTGTTGGTTTTTGTAAATTTATAGCTGTGTTACACCCTGCTCTGTCTTTTAGATGTTTAGCAGCACATTGCTTATCTGGTCCCATCATACTGGCTTCTGGCTATTTTCTCCAGTATTCTTCTAAATCACCATTTCAACAGTGCAACACTTCCAAATCCAACATGAGTGGTAGCAAAGACAATAACCATGTTGCAGGTAGTATCCATAAAATAACATTTAAGAACTGCATCATTCACATGGATCACTAAAATTGAGCACAAAAGTCATTAGTTCCCTATGCCTTGTCCACTTTGGTTCAGCAAAGCTTATGATCATCCAGAGTTGCTGCTTTGGGCATTTTGACAGTTATATCTAAATGTCTCTATCATAACAGTCTGGTTTTACTTTCAAAAATCACTGCATCCTCAATTGTGCCATGTAACATCTGTGTGAAAAGGGCTGCATCCCTTTGTTTTGCACGTGTGCACACATTGAGTACTCTTTCAGAGGGCGTAGTTTTGTGTAATTCATGGATTTTATCTATGTTAGTATTAACTACATGAAATTGCATGGCATATAAAACTGGCAGAGATTTATCTAAGTCATTCCTACATACCCCAACTTTGGAGCCTGCATAAAATCAACTTGAGGCAAGCTAGGCAAGCTATTGCAGTGCTTCAGGAGCCCCAGCACGGGAAAGGCTTTCCTTGCATCTCATCCAAGTCTTTCCTCCTGCAAGTTGATCCTGCCTCTGTTGTCATGTCCATCCGGAACGTAGTGTCAGAATAGACACAGGAAATACACAACAGTTTCTGAATATCAGGGAGGAAAGAGACCAGTGTAATCTACAGTAAATTATGATACGTAAGAAGACAAACTTCTCTTCATTTTTAACCCTAACATAAATTATCTCTGAAGTCCAGTGGGTTTTGACTCCTACCTGCTACAAGGAGCTTGCTAAGCAGTTTGAGAACGTAAGAAAGGTTGACATAATTCATACAACTTCTGCAACTATATCTATACATATAATTATAAGAAACAGTCTACTTTCTTCCATTGACTAAATTATGAGTACTTTTAAAAAGAATAAACTGTAGAGAAGCTTGACGCCATCCGTAGTCTAAGCACTTTTTGTGATAGCACATTTACAAAGAATGTGCGTTTTTGACTCCAGGGTAACGAGTTTATGATTCTTCCTCTGCACTTAACTAGAATAAGGAGTAGTAAAAGTATCTTTAAATAAGATATTTCTACTGGGAAGAAAAAAGCAAATTTGTTTTATCAATAATTTTCAGCAAATCAAAATCTATCCTAGAAATTCTGCAAAGTGAAGAACAGCTTTGCTAACGCATCTTATGTTCTCTCCCAAAGAAGGTTAAAAGAAGATATGATAAAAATACTGTTGAGGCTACTGTAACATAATCTCAAAACAGAGTCAAATTCAAATACAACTGATTTTTTTAAAAAATAGTATTAAGAGTATTCTGTAATATGTTTCTAGAGTGGAAAGTGTTACTAAAATGACAACATGGATCCTTTGAAAATATGTTTACATGGACACTCCAAAATAAAGATCAAATAAGATAACATAAATTTATTATCAAGGATAGTAAAAGAATATATTTCCACAATGATTGTCATTTCCTCTTTTAAAAAAAAATAATTACAAAGGATATTTTTTGCCCTATGAATACACGCAGAATACTTTTTCTTAGAAAGGCATCATCTATCCAAAGCATCTTCTAGAAATATGAAATGCTAGTATAAAAATTGTGATGATAAAATGCCTTAAAATTATAACAGATACTTTTCTGTTTAGTGAAGGAACAGGTAATATTAAATACAATACAACAGGAATAATGATCAAAGTTAATAAAACCAAGTTTACTGAAGAGGTAGAACATATCTCTTTAAAGTATTGTATTCCTTTTGAAGCAAGTATGAGGAAAGTTTTAATTTTTTTTCTTTGCAGAAAAATGTATTTTTACTTAAAATACAGTAAAATGGGTCAATGCAGGCAAACTTAACATTTGAATAATATTTGACCCCTAGAGCATTGTTTCTAGGCTTGGAAGAGGATCTCTCTGCCTGAATAATTTTCTGGCTTAGCACAAGTGTAGATGAAATGTTCTCACCTTTGTCATCAGCATGTAGGAGGGAATGGAAGCCAGTATGACTTTCTGTTTAAATGGTATCAGATGGAATATAAAGAAGTTGAGTATCCAGTTGAGTATCCAGTTGAGTATATCATCAGAGACATCTGCTAGATCACACAGTATTGAAAGCAGTAACATTTAGTAATTATTTTAATATTCTTTGCCAGCACCCATTCTAATTGAAATGCTTTTTAACTCCACATGGGTGACTAGCATTGAACAAAATACTCCAAGTAAAGACTTTCTGCACAGTGATATTAAACACATTCAAATTTCCCTTATGAAAACTTCTCTTGATACATTCTAGAACTGCATTTGCCTTTTTCACACCTGCACTGAATTATCACTCTTGGTCATGCTGTGATCAATACATCCAGTTCTTTCCCTTCTATTGTTTGAAATCCAGGAGCCATAAACTTGATAAAATTTTTGCTCTCTAGTTTAAGTGTTTGTCCAAGTGAACTTGGTTTCTGCACTGTTGCATCTCATCGCAGGACCATCCATCTGGAGCCGAGGAAAACAAGGTAGGGAGACAGCGAAGGAATTCAAAAGGAGAGAGGATAAAAACATGAAAAGTGAGAGAGATTTGTTTAAAGGAAATGTCTTATCAAAAGGAACAGAACAGAGTGGATCACTGAAAATGAAAGGAAAAAAGATAGAAAAAAATAACAGAAAATAAAAATAAAAACAGTAGGGGAGCAAAGGAGGTAGAGTGATTTCAATTATATCAATATAATTTTAAAACTAAAATTGCACACGAACTTAAAATACAGTATCAAATACTGCAGAAGGCTCTTCAGTGCATTCAGCCATCCTTGTATGACAAATATAGTTCATTTTCGTAAAGTCATTGTGGTTCTGATAATAGAAAAGATAGAGAACAACAGCTGTTCCCTGCTCAGGGGCTCCGGATGGGGCATGAAACAAAGATACACAAAAAAGAGATGGAGTCTGGAAGAAGAAGAAAGTAAAGAGGAGAGAATTCAATAGTGCAGGATAACAACACCATTGGATCCATAAAATATCCTGGCTATGAATAAATATAGGCAGATGATTATTGATGATCTATATTGGAAAATTAAAAGACTGATATGGAACTGCTTTATAATAGGGATGGCAGAGGGGTTTACCTAGTTTTTCTATGAAGATGAAGACATACTGTGATTTTGGGGCATAACAATGTACCAGAATCAGCAATTCAACCAGTTTCACTCTTTTTTTTTTTAATCTGCTTAAAAAGATAGAGGTTAAAAATCCTGCCAAATGGCCAAAACATCAACAATTACAACTTGTAAAAGGTAAATCAAAATGAAAATTTTTCCTATCCATGTTCAGGGAATCTGCCAATAGCAGCCACCTTGTCTCCGTAGGACGCCAAAGATTCAGTGCAAGGAATGGTTCTTTTGTCCCGGATAGTCAACATAGACTCATTTACGGCTGATCAGCTGGATGTGAACATCTGTGCTCATCAGCAAGTACGGAAAAAAAACAGAAGATCTGTCTACTGAGCTGGAGTTACACAGCCAACTCAACTCAGCTTCTGAATCTTCTGCACGAATATGCATAGCTCTGTCCATATTTATAAGCTCCAGTACTATCTTAGCCACAAGTTTTCTTCTAATTCTGCAAACTCTGAGTAGATATTTAAGCAGATACAGAGGATAAGACATATGCACATTTAAGCTGACATGCAAACACATACAAATTTATTATTTAAAAAATATCATATTTTTTTCTTCTGTGTTTTTGCAATTTTCGCTTTGGTCTGATTTACTTACTATTTCCTGTAAGTAAGCCCTTTTCCAATCAAAAATTCTAAGTAAAATTTCACAGCTGCAAAAATAAAATATTTCCTTTTATCATTTAGAATTTGTACGTGCTTTAGAGTTCACATCTTTCTTTCGCAGTTAGGCAGGAGGAAAATTTTCTGATGACACTTCCAGCATTCTGTCTTCCTGACAGATGAAGTTTCATCCTCCTTTTCTAAGCAGAAATTTGATTTCCTGAACTTTGCTTTTTGTTGTTGTTGTTTTTACTTTGGATTTGCATCTTGTGACATTTTACTTAACCATTTCTTAACCCTTGGAAATCTGCTTTCTTTTGGTCCATTCCTATAACTTGCTCTGCATCTCCTTTGTTTCTGAAAATTAAACTCTATGGAACATCTGCACTTGCTTTTAACAACGTTTCCACATTATGAGGGTTTCTGGCAGGGTAATGTCTCACGTGTTAACCTTTTGCTGTTATTATTGCTGCGTTTGAAGATTTGGGAGTTATAATTGTGAGTTTTATGACATATATATTTACTTCCCACATTCTCTCCCTCATGCTGTTACTGTCCAGCAGTTTCACCTTAATTTCCTGGGCACACACAGATGCTCATGTAGTACTTGGAGAGACCATTTGGGAAACTCTACATTACTTATTAATATTTTTATAAGGAAAATCATTCTTCTAGCAATAAGCTTTTAACATCAACTGTATTTCACATGTTCCTCCAAAACATTTTCTGCCTTAACATTGTATTTTCCAGTCAGCAATAGCCACCCTTTTGCTAAAAGAAGGTCAGGGAAGGGATTATCATTATTCACTAGATAGCTGTAAACTCCAGCTGATCTCAAGTTCATGAGCACCGCTTGCCTGTTGATATTTAGCCTTGTAATATGTGAAAGTGTCAGTGATGGGTGTGAAAGGTGGTTAGAGCAAAGAGCAACCTAGAAGTGATTTCCTTCTTCTGAAATCCTAAGTAATAGCAATCCTTCACAATGTCAGATAACATGTCTTTCCAAATAAATCATTGTGTTTTCCCTTTCTTTTGTGCAATTTGCCTTTTTTCCCCAACCTGAGGAATTTCAACTTAAGTTAAGCAATTCCTTGAATGATAGGTGAAGATTCCTCTTTTGAAGGGTAGGCTAATATTGAGGAAGTCACAGCCTAAGTTTCTAGACAGTGTGCCCCAAATGGTGATTTCTCTTCAGGATGGCATGCTCAAATAAGGTATGTTTGTTTTTTTTTTTTTTGCCACAATCCATTTCTTCTGATGTTTCTCTGTAATGTCATGGCTCCCACATGGTGGGCACCCGAATAACTGTTATCAATAGTTCACGGAACACCGCTAGGAACTAAAGCCTGTTCAGTGCAGCTCTTAGGGTCAATGCATGTGTAAACCTTCTTCCAGCATGAAGATACAGTCAGGCTAAAGACAAGTCCTTTGTGAGAATGAGAGATGAACCAGGTACTCTCCTCCATGACTTTGGCAAGGTACATCAGGGCTGTAACATTTTCTTCCTTTTTGGCTTCTAATCTTACCCAAACACTAAACTTAATGGTCAATCATCACCTAGTAGAGCCAATGAAAGTGATGAAGATTAAAAAGCATTTGAAAACTAAACTTCTTGGACAATTTTAGGGAATCCTTTCACCTCTGTCTGAAGCACAGATGGTATAAAAAACTGCAGTGCCTCCTCCAACAGCTTGCACAGGATACTGCAAACATCAAACTGTACTTAAAAGGCTACAAACATATTCCTTCATGTCATTGGTTCAGGAGAAGGGCTATTAAAATTTATTGCGTATTGTGATTTTGGGTCTGTTTGTTTTCGTAAGCACTTAGTCTTTGCTATTGCAATTGAAAAGCAGGAAAATATGATCCCAAAGTGGCCCAAAACCTCAAAACCAAGCACAAAACAGAGGAACAGAAAATTACTCTTACTTTCTTTTTCATGATTCCAAGGTCCCTCCTCATAATAGGCTAGAGACTTTATTACTGTAAACAGATATATATTAGGTGTGCATAAACATAGCACAGGTTGGGCTACGCTTTTATAAAGCAGCTGTTGTTAAACTAGATCAACTTCCCTTGGGCAGCAAGGGCCTGTGAAACAAGGAGGGTGTCTCTGACAGCTCTCAGCTGACAGCCAGAAAGCAGAGTGAAAGGCGGTGTGCTTAGAGGGTTGGGTTTAGGTCTTTGAGTAAAAAGATCTCTGCAAAATTTGTCCCTGAAACATTTCTTCCAGAGCCCCAGAGGTAAATAAATAAATAAATAAATAAATAAATAAATATTTTGTCAAGTTGCTTTCTAGATGGGACCTAAGATGCTCCCCTCAACACTGAATGAAGTAGATCTAATGCATTAAATTTCAGCTTAGACTGCAATTCCCAAAGGGCAAAGGAAGGCCTCCTATTTTATTCAATGAGGAAAACTTTAGTTATGTTGATTTTATTTAAATTATTTTGTGATTTGAGAGTAAGAGCTTTATATTTCATGTGATTTTGACAATGCCCTCTAAAGCCTTGAAAAAGTAATCATCTCTGCTTCGCATTCTGCAGACAGCTGCAAATAAACCAACTTCAGGAAATGCGATTCCTCACAAAATGAACCCCACTATGGCTCATGCTGCTGCTTTCTTTAACTTCGCAATTCCAAAACAGTAAAATATCTCTCTTGGCTCTTACTGGTTCCACTGGACCCAGTGACTGCTTCTGTTCCCATCTGTTTCTGGTGGAAGCACTACTACATGTTCAGCAATACTCAAAAAATTTGTTGAATTGTTGCTAAAGCTAAATCTGTGGTTGGGTTTCAGTGCTTTGTAAGACTGAGTCCATGTTAAAAAAAATCACCCCAAATTGTAGCAAAAGTATTTAATTGCTTCTAGTTTATTTTGGCCTCAGTAAGAATAATAAATGATAGCCTCCTAGAGATACTACCCTCTGTTACAGCAAAATTATTCTCCTTTGCTAAGGGCATCTTAGGAAACAAACTATTTTAAAAATACCTGGTCACAGAAAAACAGACATATTTTTCTTTAGCTGAATCTAAGATAAAATAGTTTGATTTATACAAGTCCTGATGAGGCCTAGATGGAAAGTTACTAAAATGTGCAAAACCAAAGTAAACCTCTCTTTTAATACTGAAAAAGAAAAACAAAATAATATTAAAAAAATGAGCAAGAATTGAGAGATTATGGAAAAGAAGATGAATGCCCAGATTACAACCTTTACAATCTTTACATGTAGCTGCACTTTCTACCTATCACGTTTCACCTTTCCAGGAGTTCCCCAGACCCAACCACATCCACAGCTCTGAGGAGTGTCGCTTTTAGAGCAAATCGGTACCATTTGCAGGTCAAATATGCATTTTTCAGGTTCAAACAGTTGCTTAAAGATTGGAAAATTTCTACCACCAACTGCTTATGGCAATCAAACACACCCTTAAGAATCTGACTCAACATGTGCGGCCAGGTTTGTATTTGAACACGAGATCGTGATCAGATGTCACTGTTTGAAGTGAACAGATGCAGGCAGTAAAGTTTTACTAATTTACTCATACCTGTGCAGATGCAATTGCATTCTGCTGAAATAAAGGTAAGGAAGTACAATGGAAATAACATTTTGGCATGGAAGAAGTTTACATAAACAGTATTTTAGGGGCACATCTACAAAGTCTCTAACAGATAACTATGTGCCAGCTATACCTATACTCTAAGGAAGGCAACAAACTGATAGGAAAATCATAGATATGTTAGTGAATGTTTCACCTCTAGACTAAAAAGTTGCTTAAAAGTGCAGATATTATAGGGTGAGCACCACCAAGTGCAAACTCTGAGTGCAGACTTGGAGCTTCCTCCACCACAGCTTCAAGCACAGGATTAGGCTCCCGCTGTCTACACTACCTGTCCTAGACATGCTCTGCACACCAAGATATGCTATGAAAACAAACAAATGTATTAAGTAAACGAAGATTTTAAAGTAGTATCTTTTATTAGACTAACTGTATATTTTGAAAAAGTAGACAACTCCAATTACAAAATTTTCTTGAAATCATTCAAGGTTGTGTCTATCCATAGCTGTACCTATGATGGAACTTAGGTCTCAGTTTACTCAAACCTTGGAGAAACACCAGAGAGTTGACAAACACTCATAGAGCTCAGTCCAATCATTTGGAATTGGAGGAACAATTCTGGACATCTCACAAGGGAGAATGAACTAGTGGGGACCATAGAAGGAAGTGCAGTATAGCCTCAGTTTATCTACAGTGATTGCATTGAGGTTCTTCTAACACAGAACTGCCTCATCTTTTAACTCCCTGGACACTAACTTACTACAACCAGATTATTCACACACACAAAAAGTTATTTCACTTCCCTTTTTTACTCCTACTGCTAGTTTTTCATTCACAAAAAGCTACTGATAGATCTAAGGGCTGGCAGTGCCTCTGAGGGAGGGTTCCCATAACTTTGGCACAGCATGAGACTAATGAGCATAAACTAACACAAAATCAACTTTGATCTTCAGCAGAGCTAGGAATCTGCAAGAAAGCGGCCCACATGGTTCTGTGCTCTGGGTTCACTGCACTGTTTCTCTCCAAACCACGGGGAGATTGTCCAGGGCCAGTGGCTTCTTTCCAGCATGTACTGCAAGGCTCAGCAGAGCTCAGGTTTCTCTATAAATATGCTCAAATCCCACTGACTTTGCTAAATCTTAAAATTTAAGTACATACTAAACCCTAAAGCACATAAAGTGCTTTATAACTCTGGGCCTTTCATGACTTGTATGAATTATGGCTATGACTCACCATATCAGAGCATCACATACAGAATATAATAAAATAAGGCATTTTTTCATGGCTTATTTGTAAATGAAGAAAAGTTGTTTTTTCCCCTTAGGTTACACAAAGCAAACCTGAAAACTAGACTTTCTCTGACTCCTATGGAAAAACAAAGATGATGTGTTCAAGTTAGTCAAAAGGGACAGCAGAAATTCTTCTCCCCTTAGTGTGCAATAAATGGCACTGTAAAACTCAAGGATGAGAGCTCATTTACAGTTTTGTTGAAAATAAACCTCTTGCAAATAATAGTAATAATGACGGCTGTATAAAATAGTTATATTTGAGGTAGAGTTTTTCCACTCAAATAATTCTGACCAGCCCATCACGAGATAGCAGCAGTCCTAGATATTCTGGTATTAGAAACAAAGTGGTAGAAACATAAGAATTGCCAAGGCACAGCCATGAAACTGCACATGACAGTGAATCAGTCCTGAGGTCCATCTCCTGCATGTAGAAGTAGTATCTCTCCTACAAACACGTTTTGACTGATTCTGGTTTTCATGACAAATTAATCTCTCTCTCCCCAGGATGGAAAGTAAGAATCTCTTCCTGAGCTTATTACTGTGCTACAGTTTGCTCGCAGCTGCCGATTCTCACCTTGTCATTGAGGAGAAGGCAGAATGCAACCTGGCAAAGAACAACAAAATGAATCTCCCAGATCTCTCATCCATCTCCATTGTAGGTTAGTAAAATTTACCATTCAGCACCAAATTAACAAGATTTGCAGAAGATACAGTTATAAATTAATATGGGGTGATTGAGTAGCTTACCAAAAAATTCAATTTCATATAAATGTTTAGCTACTATGCAGAGGTGCCGTGGCAATTCAGCCCTGACATCGAAGAATAACATTATGGTAAACCATAGCTTGGGTTTCCTTTAGCTTTATAGCTCTTCACTGAAGCTCCTGTCCTGCTGTAAGTCTTTTTGCATTCAACAGAAATGTTTCTCCATTAATATTTCAAAACTTGTGCTCAAATTATGTTTGTCTCTTACTTCATTTCCTTTATTTTCTTGGCATTTTTGCTCTGTCAAATATTCCTCTGAGAACAAACAGTAATTTCTTAGTCACTTTCCAGTGAAATCTGGACCACTGATTCCCTAACTTAGCTCCCAACTCCAATTTTTTAAACTTGTGCTGTCCTCTTCATAAAAGAAAATACAGGAAAGTTTGCAATAGGACACTGTCCTAACTCACTCTTCCAAAAAGGACCAAAATAGACAGAAATCCCCTTGTGATGCTTCTGAACAGGGCTGCACCTGCCTCCCTGGGCCCAGAGGCTCTGCACAGCTATTCCAAGGTTTTTCTTCTTCATACACAAGAGGCCAGTCTGTTGCCCTGTATCTAAAGGAAGCCTGAACAAAAGCAAAGCAAGAAAACTGATACAAAGTTTTTTCATTTTTTTTCCAACTCATGGAACCTCTCGTGTTTTGAAGGAATTTATTCCAGCTGGAGATCCAGGTCCTCCCAGCCTTAAGACCCGGGTCCCTGCTCCCTCTGCCTGCAGCCCCAGCAATACCCAACACTCAGGGCTCAGCTGATGATTTTTAATTTAATATCATTTATTATTTATATTAATATTTTATTATTATTTTATATTATTATTTATATTTATATTATTTTAATATAATATTGCTATCATGGTAAGGGGCTGATGACCTGCTCTCTCCCAACACCTAGGAAATAATTAATATGGAACAAAGACAGGGAAGGTTTAAGCCACTGCAGCCTCCTCTCCTCTCCTAATACATTCAAGCTACTGATTTCCTTATGATTTTACAGTTACGGTTTTTATATATAGCCTATTTTTGTATAAGCCAACAGAAAAAAATATTGTCAGTTATCAAAACCCTGGTTTAAACTTCTCAAACACATTTTCTTACATTTTCCTACAGCAAGTCCTTCTCCTTCTGGCTGGCTACACAGAATAGAGCTGAGGCACTAATGTTTCTGCCTTCGTTATTAAATGTCCCTGCAGCCTAACTGAAGTAATAAAATGCATTTGCAACTGGCTGATTAAACATCTGTCAATCAAACACAGCCCTCAGGCTCTCACAGGGTGATGCAATTAGCCCTAACTCAATAAACCCTATGGCTGCAATTGAATTCTGTCTTGAAAGATAAGCAGAGGATTTGGTGGTGTCAACTAGAAAAAAAACACATGCAATCACCTAATTAACACGTGCTTTTCCTAACACTTCACATCACAGTTGTATCAACAAGTGTTGTAGGTGTGTGCTGTCAACACATTGGCAAGCCTACAATACCTTTTCCTGATATTTTAACATATGAGATTTGTAAAGAGCTTTTTAATTGGTCAAGTGTTGAAAGCCAGATAGAGGGAACATGAGGATTATGAGATTAGCAGCCCGTTGGGAGAAACCTGATGTTTTTGCCTAAACCAGAGCAACTACAGAAGAGATAATTACAGCATCCATATGCCAAAATAAGCAGTTTTGCATTTCCCCTCCTTGCTTGCTGGGCTTCATTTTCTTCTTTCCCATATTCTGTGGAATAATTCAAATACCTTTAAGTCCAAGCAATGTTTATACCTCAGTTTAATGAAATTCTGTCCTCTCTACCTGCACATTGGTAGCATAATTTTGTAACCAAAGCAGTTCAGCAGCCTCAGCAGGCGCAGCTGGGCTATAGGAAATACTCATGCTGTCCTTGCAGTTAAATGAAAATTCCTTATGAGCATCTTGGTTACCCCTAGAAGGTTTCCAAGGAAAACATAATTGCACCTAAATAAAATAACAGGTGGAACCAGATCTAAACCACTAATCCTAGGTAGAGCAATCCCCTTTTAAACCATGTTCTTATTAACTGACAAGAACATTACACTCCTGAAATACAGTTCATCATTCCACTGTCTCCCAGAACATCCATAACTAGGTTTAATAAGTGAAAATCCTTGTAATAGCCCAAAACAGTTTATTCTTTATACTAAAATTTTGCCTATTTTAGCAATTATCAAGTGCTCAAAAAGTGTAGCAAGTATGAAGCTGGGAAGTGCCACACAATTCACTAAAACAGTTTTGTTGTGTTAGATGACAATATAGGTCTTAATTGTGAAGCAAACATTGAGCAATCAGTAATAATCGGGTTAATACAATAAAACTGGTATGCCTCAAGCGATAATAAAGGATGTTCATTCTGGTAATGCTTTAGTCTTAAACAACAAAAAAGAGAAATGAAAAAGAAATCACAACAAGCATAGCATAATATGAAGTTGAGTATGTAATGTTCACATACATTAGCATATTTGTATAGTCACCCTTGAAAACTACAGGCACATTAACAAAACCCCTCTGCAAGTAACATTTAGTAAAACAAGATGGGAGGTAGAAAAGGAAAAAATGCAGACTGAAAGGTGTCAACACAGATGAAAGTTAGGTAAGAAGTGATTTTGATGCTTGTGACAACCATAGCATATGTGTTAATTTATCCCAATTATACAGGTAACACCACTTTTGCAGAGTATAAAAAAAGTTTTTCTATTTTTGCCATGTGACTAGAGTGCATAAACACCCCATCCTTGTACACAGTGACCCTGAATTTTATTTCTCTGCATCTAATTTCATCATTCACACCTGACCACATAACGTGTAAAAAATATATTCTAAAATACAAGTATCGGTGATCTGCACAAGCAACAGTGACAACCCAATTTCAGACACGTTACTTTAGGTGAGACTGGCCCCTAGGGACAAACAGCTTAATTACAGCATAGTCTGCAGTGGAAATATGCAACAGTGAGGTGGCATTGCTGTAAAAATGATTTAATATTATGTTGTGTTATTCTCTTTGAAGATCTAACTAAAAGATCCCAGAAAGTCAGCAGAAAAGAGGCAGAAAACAAGAAATCATCCAAGGTAGGTTACTTCCCCAAACACTGTCCGGTTAGAGTGGCTGGTTTCTACGCCCTCCTCAGGGCATTTCTTTGACAGGTTTTCCCAGCCCTCTCCTGATTTAAATAACTTGCACACATTTAAAAACTCAGTACTGTAAAAACAGAATCACAGAAGGGTTGAGGCTGGAAGGGAGAGGATCTAGTCGAACATCCCTGCTCAATCAGGGAAAAGATACAAAACGTTAGTAGCAGAAAGAAAACCTTAGCTTAGTTATAGATTATAGCTGCTCTATGGATCTTTCAACACAAAACAATTTAACCTAAACCTTCTTAGAGTATTTGCAAAGCTATTTAGTGTCTGCAATAGATAACATTCCCAGAAACAGCATCATGTTACCTGTACGCCTTTGCACTGCAGATCTGTAAACTCCCTATCTGCGATTTTAAACTGCAGATGCAAAAAAGCTGAAATGGAAGCACCCCCAGAAGCTGACATATGGTTGAAAATATTAACTAGCAGTCTTACTGGATCATTAGATTAAGACCAACGGGTTTGCTGTTTGACATAGTGTTACTCATAGCTGTCAAACATGAACTATTCCATAGTCTGTAGAATATGGGTGTCCGGTCTATCAGGGAGGGTAGAAAATAGCATTTTCCTTTTACTATTAGTCATAAGAGCCATTTATAGTCAACTTCGGCATTGCCGCAACCAAAAATATTTAGAGCTCTCTCTTTTCCTTTCTACTGTGTGTCTTGTGGACTCAATCTTCCTTCCTTCAATTCACAGGAAGATTCAGGCTAAAGGGACCTCCAGAAACAGGGTTCATGCCATATAGCACCTCCCTTGAGAGGTTGATCTCAAACCAGCATTTCCCACGTTCTGGTCCCATCACGTCAGCTCTATGTTGCTACTAATACAGGTCTCTCTACAAGCAACTTCCTATTGATCTCAAGCCAGAAGTTCCCATGGTTTATTTCTATGCATCTATTTTTAATTCTAACTCGTAGTGGTTTTATGGTAGGATGAATTTTTATACGCCTCTTCTAGAAAAACGCCGAACCAAAGATACCTCCAAAACCAAGGCCCACACCTGCAGCTGACTGCGTACCGAACTTCAAGACCTGCAAGCCGCATTTGAACTCCTGCTGCAACTACTGCGCCTTGTGCAAATGCCGGATTTTTCAGACCATCTGCCAGTGTCTGCTGCTAAACCCAAAGTGCTAAGGCAAACCAGGAACACGTTAAGGCTTCTGTCTTTCATTAGCTTCTCAAGGGTATATTTCAAACTGTCTCATATATTGCAATCTAATTAGAGCTTTGAAGCTGGTAGATTGGATTTGTCTCTCCTAAAACTAAGTGGATCATGGTTTGTTTCTTTTTGTTCGTGGGGTGACCTTATAAACAGGATAGTTTAAGGGAGCGCTCACCCAGGGAGATGAACACTGAACAAGTGTTTCTGGCAGAGCTGACCTGCATTTAAAGAAGAATGCCTTTTTGGGTTCTTTTCCTGAAGGGTAACACCCGTCAGACTGTAATATTGTCTAACCAGAACTTGCAAGACCTGCACTAGTAATATACAAATGGCCACACTAAAATGGTCCTGGTTAATCCAGTGATGAACCAACGTTTAGAGTTGCCCACAAGGACATCCCTGCTCAAGCTCCTGATAGAACCAAGACACCAAGTTGAAAATGCAGGTTTTGAGATTCATTCCCTCCTCACATATTCAGCAAAATTTAAGAGTTATAAGTTACTCTATTTGGAAACAGACAGACCCAGAACAATTAAGGCAATGCTGTACTTACCCCACTTCACCATCTCAACACTCGCCTTCAGGGTTTCCAGGACCCCAGGGTGTGTAATCTACATGTGTATTCTCACCTGAGGGTATCTGTGCCTTGAGTTGAAAAAAAATCAGATTTTTTCCCCTCAGGCATGAGAAAGCAATCCCTAGCACTTTGCCTCCTGCTGCCCTAGACATGGTACGTGTCATTTAATGTAGAGACTAAACACACACTCAGGACAGAGAGGAAGAAGGGAAAGATCAGGGAAAAAAATGTGTAGCCCACATGTACAATTTGAAGAAAACTGCTACAAGCAATCAATCTTGTTCAAATCCATATGTACATTCTCACTGTGGGCAATTCCCAGCACCTACCTAAACACGAATTTGTCTGGCAAGCTTCATGTAAACAGTAACAGCAAAAGAAATAAGCAAATACTGCATCAAGAGTCAGAAATAGTTCTATGCTTAGGACAGCATGCATAAAGATCTGGGCAGCAGCATATAGATGCTTAAAAGCAAGACATTTTTCTCTTTCTTGAAGAACTAGTCTTGAGTTGTCTATGATGTCATAGCTGGAAATCCCTCCTTTGCCAAAATACAGAGAAGTCATTGGTCATAAGAGAAGGGAGGAGCAGACCTGAAAACTGTCTCCAGAACCAAAGACTTTTTTTACCCACAATCTTCTCCTCTCTGCACTCCCACTGTTACTGCCAGGCAGTAGAAGCATCATCTGCACTGCTGCCATTTAATCCTTATCTTTCTGCATTTGCTCTGCCCGCCTGTGAAATGACTGCAACAGCATTCTTGCCAATGTCTTTGGCTTCTCTAATTATGAATTTCCAAACACAACCATGAATTTTCTATAGCTCTATGCAAGGCTAATTGGGAGAGCATTTCTTTACCAATTTATTGGCCAACACAGTTAAGGGCTACAAAATGTTCCAGTTAGACAAGAACAACATAGGTGATACAAACAATCTGCAAAGGAGCTCAAATTTTTTTTTTTGCCTTTTTTCTTTCTTTTTTTTTTTTTTTTTGCCTTTTTTTTTTT
Source organism: Crypturellus tataupa (assembly GCA_034781795.1). Lineage (NCBI taxonomy): Eukaryota > Metazoa > Chordata > Aves > Tinamiformes > Tinamidae > Crypturellus > Crypturellus tataupa. The sequence continues at coordinate 839,969 of JAWLRI010000170.1, read as the reverse complement.
TGTTGTTTTTAATATAATTAAAAAGATCAGAGCTCAAAACTTAGGCCAGATGTATCTTCACAAAGATATATAAAGCTGGCAGGGAAATTCATCTGAGAAAGCCTCAACAGTACAGAACATCCCTGCAGAATGCTGCATTAAGCATTCATAAGATGCATCAGCTGTCAAACGTGACAAACCTTGTAAAGGCACATAGCTATTTCTTTTAATGAGCCATTTTGGCTCAGGAATCTGTAAAGCAGGTGTTATATCAACGTGGATCGTTCTTCCTCCTCTTTAAGACAGTCCCACGGAACAGAATTTAGCATCTCCTTTTAGGAGGGACAGCTGCAAGCTCCTGCCAAGGGAGTTTAAAATAATGTTTCCCAAGAGTGTTAAAAAGTAAATGGGTTGCTATTAAAATTAATAATCACACCAACTTCTAAAGGGGAAACAAAATCATATCCTTATCAAAAGGGAAATGGTCTTGAGATGCAGAGACTGAACTAGCAAAGCACGGGACGGTCCATTCACACAGTGGAAGAAAATGTTCTTTCCATTGAGAATGAGGGGATTTGTTTTTAAGCACATACTTCTTAATATAGCATTTATGCATAGTGCATTTTGACGAATTTGATAAGCCTTTTTTGTAGCTGGAATTGATTAGAAAGATTATGCTTTCTTTGCCATTCATCTATCATACTGAAGAATATATGAAACCAAGTGCTTTGAAATTGTTCTTAACCTTAATGACTTTACTTTTCCAGTTATAGATGACATTGTGAGGTATTCATATGATACAGAAATCAGTAAAACATGTACACATACTATTTGCTTCCTGTATTTCATTTGAACAGTTATGTCAGTTGGTTGTGAGAGCTTCCCAACTGCAGTGTCATTAGCACACCACTGACAAAATGGTGTAACATGGCAAAGATGGAATGTTTAATTTTCAGTTGCCACATGTCAAAGTGCCTTCAATGAAATCTTTGTCACAGTGCAGACTCAACAGTGCTCTAAGACACGGTCTCATTCTGCTCATGAGATTAATGAAAATTTTAACCTGATACAGCCAAGCAGAATTCAGTATAAATCAATCACTATTAGCTTTTCCAAATATCTTGTGCAGATTTGAGACGTGATTTTCCATCTAAAGTCCTGATCTGATTGCTTATTGCCAAACTCAGACTGTAAAAATCCACATTTATCCTCATAAACACAAATCAGTAGAATTAACTCCTCAATGGCAGCAGCTTCAACACCTTGCAGTCTCCTAAGCTAATGCCTGAAACCATCTGGAAGACCCGTGAGGAAAACAAACAACTTCGTCATGTCCATCTTTAGGATCTTCTCACAGATGGAATAGTTTGATGAAAGGCAGAAGCACTTTTTTCAAGCTCCATAGAAGAGTTTGAATAAAGTTTAATAAAAAGTCCCTCTGAGACTCAGAGATAGGGCCAGCTGCACAATGAAATGAGTAATTTGAAACTTGAACAAGGTAATTTCCTCCTAGCAAGTTATTCCTCTTACAGAGAATAAAAGTCAGCGGCATGGTCCAGATTTCAGTCTTAAATTTGCTGAGGTTCCCACTGCATGATCTCAGCTAAAAAATGTTTTCAAGAAGAACTTTAAACAAAAGAGGGACTAGGATGTGGTCAGCCTTCGCTGGCACAGGGGCACAAAGTTCCCATCAGCTCTATCTAGCATTTCAAAGTCACTCTGAATAGCAGCCACGTTCTCAAATGCATGAGCCACAAAGTTTAAGGAAACCAAATTATTGCACATTTATAATCTGGAGGAGGTAGGGACAGGGACTGCAACTTAAAACATGCAGTAGCTTGGTCAGGACTCCAAGAAAATGCTGCTCCTACCCTGGATTTAGGATTATCTTCACATTGGTACCACCCAGCTTTTAGGTATAAAGTCAGGAATCATCTTGGATAGGCTCTTGCAGCTAAAGTAGAAGTTGCCGACTTTGTTTCAGATGCAGAATAATTGCCCTAGCCAATGACACCCTGTGGTTCTCCAACCATAGGGATGAGAGAAGCTCCCACATCACATTGGTGGGCACGTCACAAGATCCAACATGTTTATGAAGGCATCCAGACAGCTAAAGGCTATGGCCAGAAATCACATTTTAACCAGAGCAATGCAACCAGCAGCGATATAGACAGGCCCACATAAGCAGCCAGCACCAAATCTCAGCCAGCTGTGCGTAGTGCTCTGTTTCATCGCTGCTCATGTTGTCTTAATTTTCATTTTGTCCATATCCAGCTTCTGCTAGGGATTTTCCAGTGGCATTAGCAGTTCCTGTCACATGGTTAAACACAAAGCTTTGGGACACAAAGTGGAGACAACATATATTTCCCTCCTAAACTTCTTAGCAGCTCTTTAAGCCTGTCAAGTAGAAGAGACAAAAAAAATCCTATAATTCTTTATAGAAACTAGCTGCCTACTGGAGCTGATTCCAGTAACAGCAATAATCACAAGAAAAGTCTGCTCATTCAGCATATCAGAGAAAGGCACCTGCCCTGTATTATTTTTTTCCCTAACCATTATTACTATTATATATTTAGCAGGAACTGCATCATGCTAAAGCCATAGCGAGCACAAGAGAGCACCTTCTTTGAAGAGCCACCAGTTAAAGGCTCTGAGATGCAGAAACTTGCAGCACTTGCTTCTTCATTTGTTATTTCCAGTATATTAAACAATGACAATATTGATAAAAGTTCTATTCCTCATAAGGATTTGGAGTTTTCTCCTCCTTCCCCAGCTAACAAAGCTGATCTGAGGGGCAATACACTCAAATGCTAGTCCTGCATACAGAACTACGTTAGGCTTTTAGGAAACCATTCAATTTCCCAGAATCTAAGTGTACCTTCTACTTTTTCCACACTTGTATTTGAATGACCTAAAAAGGGGGATATGAAAATCCACCCTAGTGTTTTTATTTTTCTAATGAATATTCACAAATTTCTGCAGCATAAATGCAATTGTATCACTTCAGACTTGTTAGGATATCAGAGATGCCCATATAAGCCTGGAAGATGTGACCTAGGACCTGAGGAGATCGTGTCCACCTGGAGCAGCAGAAGGCTAGAGGGATGCACAGACTGTCTAAAACAGCAATTAATCACCCTCAAAACGCCTTTCTTGAATTTGCAGGGCCTTGAGATTACTTTTGAGGGAATACAGAGATTTTACTGACAAAACTCTCAGATAATCTCAACATATGGCTAAGTGCCTCTCCCACCTCTCCCTAAAAAAAATGGGAGGCTTTAGTCATTACTGCAAGAATTGTCACTGAAATGAGAAATATTACTCTCACTGCATGACATACACACAAATATTTCTATCTAGGATATCTTCTGAGATGATGAAATCCTGGCCTGAAATACAGAAAACCTTAAATGGCTGTAATAGTGTCACAGCACAATTCACATGTGGCATTCGTTTATACTAATAAAGACAGGGAAAGACAAAAATATACATTCCCTAGTGATCTCATTCAGGCCTCTTTGCACAAGAGGAAATCTTCTATTGACTTAAACTTTGGGTCATCCCTTCATTACTGACTCATCTTCATATGGAACTATGCTGCCATCAGGTAGAATAGCCAGCAGCGATGCTCTCCTGATGCCCTTGCTGTTTTAGCAGCTTCCTCAGACAAAATGTCACTTGTGATAGGACATATTTGTCATAAGACCTTCCTTTCACTTGGCACAGCTGCCTTAAGCAGTTGAACAGTATTATACAAATTATAACAGTAATAACTAGAATGTAGAGTCTCATTTCCTTGTGCTCTATTAGAAAAGAGTGTGCCATTTAATATATATATATATATATACACACACACACACAGACTTCTTAAAGGGTAATGACAAAGATATTTGAAGCCAGTAGCTGAAAAGATGGCAATTACTTGAGTCATCAAGAATGGAAATGAAAGCAAATTCATTTAAAATATTTCGTCAGCCAGGGGTCCTGAACTCCAAATAGCCTCAGAATTTTCTGGCAGAGCCAGACAGATTAAAGCTAGAAAACTATAATATTTAAAAGACCTCCTTGCTATAAAATCATCATTCAGTTCATAATACCATATTCTTCATTTGGACAGCAAGTATTTGCAGGACCAAGTGAGCAAACCACATGGTTTACTTATGTTCTTATGTTTACTTTATGTTCTTCAGCTTATTCACAGCATTTCTCCTGCTCTCTTCTACAGAAAAGGACTTGGTCAAAGATGTCATTCCTCATTTGCAAAGTGACATCACACCCACAGCAACTGCTTGGGCAACTGCTTTCACATCCAAAAAGAGTTTGTATCCAGTTATTAAAATGATGGAGAAATGAAGCAATTTTGGAGGGCAGAAAAAAACAAGAACAGCAGATACTATTTTTGAATAGGAATCAAGTTAACAACGTAAACCAGATACCACCAATAATCCCAGGCTCAAACCAGACACCGAGTGTCAGCCCAGCTACTAAGTTTTTAAAGGTGCTTTCAACAGCTACAATAGTGCAATTCCCATGGTGTCCAGTAGACTTCTAAAATATTGCTCTCCTATCAGGAAAAGAGAGCACATGCCCAGGAATGTATGGCCATTTAATGCTCCCTTATGGAAATAAATTCTTAGATGATGAAACCAGAACCAGAGTACAACAGAAAAAAAACAGGGTGGTTAGGAATCATCTCTGGGCTCTACTGGATGTAACAAAGTAAAAGCTTTGCTACAAACAGCTTTGCTTCAAAATCTTTGAAGATTTTGATTGCTCTGCCACAGAACTTCAAAGTGTTTGATAGAAAGCCTGGATATCACCCCCATGCAGTTTAGAAGGTTGCTGCATAACTTGAACACACAGGTTTTTGTTTCAACCTATTAACTTCTAAAAGTATTCTTCCATAAACTTTGGGTTTTTTACAGTCATCTTTGTTGGCTTTTTTCTTTTTTTTTTTTTTCAGTTGCCCTGCAAACCATGAGCACTCATGCTGAGTTAGTCATTAAAAAAAAAGAAATGGCAAAAATACTTAATTGCACTTGAAGCTCATTACAGCTGTGCAAAATTATCCAGCAGCAAACACTGCTGGTGCTAGAACTACAGAGACATTACAGCATACATCTACTACATCTGATTAGTCTTAACAACAACAAAAAAGCCCCCCAGAGGCTAAAAATCCGCAGCCTGCTTTTGAGAAACATCAGATCCTCTTCGAGAACTACTGTGATGAAAACAGGGCAGTCATTAATCACGCAGTCAACAGGGGAGCCTTCGTTGCAGCAATCTTCGTCCCTAGCCAGTGTCGATCTGGGTTTCCTAAGGCCTTCTGAGCTCCTCCATCAATCTCCATTTCACAAAACATCCAGCCACTCAAAAAAAGTAAAGAGCAGGACTCTGCAAGACTATTGCAAATTAGGATTAGGAAAAAAAAAAAAAAGGAAAGAAAATCACAGGGACTAATCAATTCGGTTGAAATAAATGGACAAAAAATGATGTCCTGGGTTCTCTCACTACTTTGCACTCAGTGATGGAAAGGAGCAGGAGGGAAAGGAGCTGCAATAATTAAAGAGGCAATAACATTTCAGTGGTAACAAGCTGAACATTAGCATTAAAAATGAACCCGAAAGACATTTGAGAAAGTAAAGTGTGGGATCATTACTCTTCCAAGCAAAATCAAAGAACTGTCTAGCCCCTAGAGCGGAATCCTTTGTTATTAGTGTATTTTCATCCTCGGGTTTGATGGCACAGGACGGGACAGACTCAGCACCCGGCAGGGGCTGTCCAGGTCTGCTGTGCCCAGGAATCACCAATGTGCTCCCAACCACAGGGTAGCAAAGGCAGCAGAAACCCCCAAAGACCCTGTTAAAAAAAATAAAAACTGAAACTGGACACAGTTTATAAACAAGAACTGCTGCCCCTGTGGTAACTAGGCTTATTTCAGCACTACTTAATTACTTTTTTTCTCCCGATATACTTTAAAAAATCTGTTAAATTAAGAGCCAGGGATGTCTGAATTTGGAACCAACTGATAACTACATTGGACTTAGGCATTTCCCACTTCTCAGCTAGCATTTAATTTGCTTTTTTTAATTTTTTGGTCATTTGTTAACATAAGTCAATGACTATTTCATTAACACACACACACTATCTTTACCATTTGGATTCAGCTTTACGTGCTATTTCTTGTGGTTTCCACATGCCGCTTACTTATCATGCACACTTACCCCAACTAACCTACAGTTATATATGCTCAGGAAATCTCACCTCTCCTTTATTTTTGCTTTGCAAAGCAAGCCTGCAAGCAACGCTGGGCAGACGAGCACCCTGAGCAAAGGGAGTGTGCACAAGCACATGGTTAAATGAGTCTTCCAGCTCGCACATACCCCAGACCTGTGGTGTTTCACAAGTCGAGTCTAAAATTTGTATTTGTTCCTACTTCATGCTCCCACCCCGCTCACGCCAAGGTCCCTGTATCAGTTTGCAGCACAACCATCCATCTACCCACCACACTTTTCTCCCAGGAGCCAGACCCATACAGTCTGGCACTCGCATTCCACATCTCCTGCGACATCTGCCGTGCAGAGTCAAAAATAAAGACGAGCTGCAGCCCCTCTCTGTCACCGGCCTCAGAGTGCCACGTGCGGGCTGCTACATGAACTGATGCACTGGGATTCAGCCCTGGAGAGGGCAAGCTCAGCAGCCTCAGTACACACAGATGCTGACTTCTTTTGCTATTGTCTTGTTCGTCTTTTAAAAAAAAAAAAAAAAAAAAAAAAAAAGTATCACCCCCCCCTTTTTTTTTTAAATCTCCAGCTAAAACCACTTCAAGGAAATCATAGCAGTATTAACATACTCTCTATTCAGAGAAATTCAGGACAGACTGAATAGTGAATTCACAGCACCTAGATAAAAACAAAGTAACCTGGAAAGCTGCTAAAAAATATTGCAAATTAGTGACAACACAAGGGCTCTTGCCAATGAAAAAGCAATAAGCAATGAGACTGTGTAACTTCTTTTACTATGGATCAGGCACCTCTTGAGAAATCAGCAGATTCCAGACTTGCCTTAAGAGACAAAGCTGAGATTTAAGGTCCTTTAATGCTCGAGCAGTGAAGAGCGGCTGCATCTGGGCTGTATCAACGAAAGTGCAGCTGCAGGTCAGGAGAAGGGAGTCTTCCCTATCTGGCACCTTGAGAACATCTGCATCCAGTTTGGGTTCCCCAGTAAAAAGGAACCACTGACCCAGATGGTTGCGGGGCTGGAGCATAAGATGCGCAATGAGACACCCAAGTCTGCTCAGCCTGCAAAAGGTGAAGGGTGATTTATAACTGTCTATAACTTCTTAATGACAGCACGCAGAGAAGATGGAGCTAGACGCTGCTCAGACACACAGAGATGAAACATGCAAGCAGGGACAAGCTGCAACACAGAAAAAAATCAGATTAGAGGTGAAGAAAAGCATTTCACCTTGAGGGGAGTCAAACATTAGGATAAAGGCCCAAGGAGGTTGTGGGATCTCTCATCTCCGGAGATACTCAAAATTAAACTGGACAAGTTGTTTGGCATCTCTGTCTAATTGGTCATCACTCAAAGGAGCAGTCATGATCCAGAAAAGGAATCAAGTCAAACAGAATTATAGCCTCAGACTTCAGTTACAGTTGACTAATGAGAAATATGAAAGAGAACAAAAGGGTCTCTGTAAGCACATCAGCAGCCCAAGGAAGCCGAGAGAGGGTATGAACCCCCTGCTCAGTGAGGCAAGCAACCTGCTGCTAAAAGGCATAGAAAGGGCTAAGGTACTCAGGGCCTTATCTTGGTTTCCATGGGTCAGATCTGCCCTCTAGCCTCCCAAGTCCTCGAGCTTGGAGGCAATAGCTTGTGAAAATGAGCACTACCCACTGCACAAGACACAGATCGGGTGTATTTAAACCTCCTGAACATGCACAAGTCTTTGGAAGTGGGCAGTACACAGGCTTGGGTGCTATGGGGCTGGCTGGTATCACTACAAGACTATGACCTTCCCTTTTGAAAGGTGCTGCCAATTGAAGTGATTCCTGCTGTCTGGAAAAAGGTAAACATCTGGATACTGTCCTGTGACAAGCAGCAAAGGACACAAGCTGCAATAAGGGAAGTTTCAATTAGGTATTGGGGATGAGGAGAATCATTCACCATTGCGGCACTTGAACATTGGAACCAGGGACCAGAAAAACAATAGGGAAACCTAACCTTGAATATGATCAAAACCCAGCACAATCCACTCTGAGACCCTGCTTTGAGCAGAGGAGGTTGGACCACACAAACTCAAGACCATCCTTTCAATCTAAGTTATTCTGTGACTCCCTAAAACTTAACACCACTCAAACACGCGCATAATAAGCAAATAACACCCAGTCATGGTGTTTCCATTGCATCTAATCTACCACAATGATCTTTGGGTATCATCTTTGTTCTCTTCCACATGCAGCTTTCAGACACAAGGTGAACATTACCTATCATCTGCATTCAGATGTGTACTTTTTTTCCCCCTCCCTTAGAAAGAGATGAATTACACTAAAAGACAGGTCAGTTAAACTCCTTTTCCGTCCCTCCGAAAGGGTCTAAACAGCTAACTCCGATGTATAATTTGTGCATGACACTGGTTATACACATCATAAGATATGGAATACCACAAACAAGTGATTAATAGGACTTTGCTTCTGGGTCTGAGACTCTGCAAGGATATTAAATGGTTTTGTTCCAATCAAGTACAATCTTGGCACTATACTGCAAAAAGCTCATCATAAATACAGAAATTTCCATGATAACATATTACTGACTATGGAAACATTTAGAGTAGTTGTGTTTGTGCAATCTGATCTCAGTTAAAATTCATGCTCCTTAGTGATTGGTGAAAGATTTTTCTGCCATATAAAACAATGAATAAAGTTGCCAACTCAGCCTCTTTCTCAGCCTTTTTCTGTGCCCCAGTCCTTCACACTCTGCACCATCTGTTTGAATCCCTCCCTAACACTGCATCTTAAGCATGAATCTCTGAGCACTTCAACCATTGTTTAGTGTAATGTTATACCAAACGCCTCATTTTCTCACATCCAGAGACAAGAGGTGGAGAGATATGTGCATTTCAGAGAGGCAGAGATCTTTTCTGCAACTTTCAGCCCTTCAAATAAATTTACATAATCTGAGTAGCAGTTTTTCCCAGTGCAAATGTATGACGACAACTAGCTGCAGTACTTAATTTTGCGCCTGCAGAAACTACCTGAAACACTTTCAACAACTTAAAGAACACTTAAACAGATAATCCATGACAAATCAAACAAAGCCTCTCACTACATAAAACAAGTCAGGCCACAGTCAGATCTTTTATTAAAGCACTTTTGAAACACTGACAGAGGAGATACCGCAGATGTGACAACTTTGAAAAAATCAAGCTGGGGTAGAACTGTGTCACTGGTTTTCAGAGAATCAAGCAAGATTCCGGCATGTAACCACCCCCTCACAGTGGTTTCCTCAGCCATTCACAACACACTAAAGGGCTCAAAAATTAAACATCCCTTCTAGAATTGCTATGGAACCAGAATATAAGGTTCTTGGTTTTCATCAAAACTATAGTGGAAGTTAGTGTGTGTGTGTGCGCACATGTGTGCACAGAGGATGCATCCACCATGACTTCAGTTAAGCAATCAATTCCAAGAGTCAGTGTGATCTGTTCTCTCTAGGGAAACAAACACTGATACTTAGTAAAGGGATCAGTTCTGCAGTACCGAGGGGATGAGAGAAGGGCTTGTTCTCAGAATAAACTCCAGCATACACAAGAGCTTTGGAAGGTTGCATCCCTGCATGTTGTTCTTTGGGTAGTGCCACCTGCTCAGTATCTGTAGTGATCTGGCTTGAATGGCCCATCTTTTGACAAGCCTAGGTATTTGGCCTGCTTCTCACTCAGCTTTGTCAGCTTCACACACAGTTTATCCAGATGTGCAGCAGCCACAGCTTCATCCAGCTGAAAAACAAAGCATTGAGATAAGAATATTAGCAGAATGAAGTCCTCTTATTCATAAAAACTCAGAGCCAACTGTGGGAAAAGAGTATCTGAAAATCAGCAGCAGCCCCAGGAAGGATTTAACATGCAGGCACAGGAAGAGCAGCAAATCAGGTCTCTGCCAGCATCACCTCTCTAAGTACAGAGACCCTGAGCATCTACTGCATTCAAACTGAAAAGCCCCAAGCTGTTCCGGGAGTCAAATCCAGCTCAGGATTAGTAATATAATCAAGTTAATTTCAAACTCATCTACACATTCACATCCATTGACAAGAACAGAAACCAAACTATTTGGAGATAAGAATACCCGGTTTGGTAAAACACAGTAAAGCCCTCACCATGTTTCCATTACAAAAACACCTCAACATACTAGTCTGTCATCATAAGATGCAGAGATGTTCTACTATTGACAGAAAAGAATACATCTGGTTTCCAGATCTCATCTTTGAGATACACATGTTAAGAAAATTAATTCAAGAAAAACCAATTCAATAAGAATCCTAGAATCTATAATCATGCCTCCATGAAGAATAAAACCAAAGTGTACAGTGGAAAATATGTTAACAGCATATTTTATAACTCACTTTGAGTATAACGGGTTTTTCTTTATTCCAGAGGTATCAGACAATACCCACCTACTAACTTAAGCAATAGAAAAACAAAGTTACAAGGCAGTTAAGAATCACAAGAGATGGGTACACGAGTCAAAACCAGACGGTAACAGGAAACTTCAGTTCTTCCATCAGAAGGGAAGGGAAAGCCACAAGAGACTCGAAGATGGCAAGTATATAGCTTTAAGGGATCAGTGCTGCTGAGTTATGCAAAGACTAGTTTTAACATCACTTCTAATTCCTGCAATATACAGGTATTTATTGCTAAGGAAACAGATGAAAGTCTAAATTCCCAGCAGCACAGGAAAAAGTTATGATATCCCCTCCATATAATCAAACACATGTGAGAAGCTGTAAGACATCCAAAGAGAAATAAGTCAAACAATGAAGGACCAAATCTTCAGCTCATGTGAGCCAATCTCTCCTAAATGATTCAGTGTTTAGTCCTAAATTTCCTACACGTAGAGCGTGCAGTAACTAGTAGTCACTCTAAAATAATTTTACTTCAATGAACCAACTAATAGGATGAAAAGTTACCTTTATACACAGGGCAGTTCCCTGGGGCTCTATCAGCTGACACTAAAATGGAACTGCTAAAATCTATTCAGAACCAGCACGCCCCAAGGTGTACAAGAGAAATGACTGAAAAACAAAGATTAAGCAAAGAACGTGGCAGTGAACCATGAAAGCTACTGAATACTACGTAAAAGTCAGAGAGGGAATTTTAAAGAAGAAAAAAAAAAAAAAAAGAACCATCAGTGAGTGAATGAAAATCTACCTAGGAAAGGGGAATTTAAAAGGGAAACAAGTACTTAAGCTTGGCAGATCCTTCCAGAAGATTAAACACTGAATACATATCTGGCCAACTGGTGTGCTTCCAATAAGACAGGTTAAACCCACAATTTCAAAAGAAGCTGTTGGTGAGTCAGGTAAACTCATATTCTTACCTAGTGCACACAAAATCAGAGAGCTGAGCATAAAGGGATAGGCTTGTTACCGAGGACCTGGATACAATAGTTTGCTTAGATTTCTGGGGAAAACACACAGCATTTTCTTTGATTACTAGAATATAATTTTGATGAATACCTACGACAAACATGAATATACTCTGTAATGCAAGGTACTTTCTACCTAAACAGGAAACATTAACCAGAAAATTATCAAAGAACAGGCAACATTAGCCAGAAAATTATCAAAGAAAGCTCTTCTACCCATCTTCCCTTAGTCCTGACATGAAGACAGCTTCATTCTTTTGAAATCCTCTATGAAGTACCGTGGGCAAAGAGCAGCATTTTGCCACAATGTGTGTTCCTAAACAGATCGCTGCCACATGCTAAACAAATAAATGCAATTCAGTTCGAGTCCCTGATTTGGGCATTATTACTCATTTCCAGTTCAAACATGTTTACTACAAGGAGTTTTATTAGCAACATTGGACTATCCCTTTCTCAAGAGGATTGACAATAAAACATTTCTTCTGAAGAGGATGATCAACAAGCTCTCTGACACATAATCAATTCCCACATTAGATCTCTGGTATACTTCATTTGATTATTAATGGATGGTTTTGGAAGCTTAGAAGTTCTTCAGCAAACACTTCATAAACAAGCCCAAATATACATACTATATTTCCCAAATGAAAAGCATTTTCACATTTAATGTCACATCTGGTTGCATTTCAAAGGCAGTGGGATTTAACTCCAGCATCTTTTTCAATGTCTATCTCAAATTCTCAGGCTTGTTTTGAAAAATTAAAACCAGATTAGTTTATAAAAGGAATTTGAAAGTTATGACATGATCCAGATTTCTCCAAGAACAAAGAATCCACAGATAAGTTTAAAAGGAAACCCAAGGGAATCTGGGTCATGAATATTTCGTGCAGATATTGGGACCAGATTGTGATAAGCTCTGCTCAGGTGCAAATGAACCCCAGACTCTTTCAACCACAGTAAGAAAGAGATAAAAAGTCAAATGAAGCTTCCTAATCATCCTGAGGCAGCAAAGGCCTTCCAGCACCTCTGGGTCCCCAGTCAAGCCGAAAATTGAAACATGAACATTTCCACTGCACGTGATGGGTGAGTCCCAGTTCTGGATGACGCGTTGCAAGAATCAGCCCACTTCAGGCTCAAGAGGCTCAGCGTAAGTGAGGTCAAGTATTCACCGAGGGACAGAAGTTCCCTGAGAACACTGAGTTCAAACAGACAGAACTGGATTACCTTATTCCATCTGAACTTGGCTTATTTAACTTACCTTCTTTGGAAGGAAATGGACTCCAACAGAGTATTTGTCACTATTGGTCCACAGCTCAATCTGTGCCAACACTTGGTTGGTGAAGGAATTACTCATAACGAAGCTCGGGTGACCCATGGCACAGCCCAAGTTGACTAGCCTGCCTTCTGCCAGCAGTATTATGTGGCGGCCGTTCCTCAGTGTGTACCGATCCACCTGGGGGGAAAACAAAAACAAGTCAAGAGTGAGAGCACTGACAACATTTACTAATGCAAAATTTGGTAAACAACCTAACACCAGCAATCCAGCAGTAGGCTTGCAAAATGGACTTAGGTTATAATTGAGAGATATACCACTCAGTTCCCAGTCAGTGTCTATCAAGTCTGCAACTGTTCTGATTTCATACAACATAGATCTTAGTATATGTTTCTCATCTAACCACTCCTCCAGCTCTTCTAGTTTTTCTGCATGCCTGTCATCTCAAATGGCTGTTGTGGCAGCATGCTACCAACAGTGACATTGAATTCATATATGTGTAGTTATAGGAACTGGTGTGGAGAAACAGGAAAACACATTTACATGCAGCAGCATTTGCATCTAATACAGAGGTCAGTCAGAGTCCTCAGCTTACTGAAGTTACTCCCCTGTAACTTTCTGCCTCTTTTCAGCCATTGCTTTACTGTCAAAGCACATTCAGCTCTTCTCTGCAGCAGCCAGCACCTGGGTGAGACGTCTGCAAGCCCTTTGGCACTGTTCTAGGGTCTTCAGCCTCGCAGTTTCAAACCTCTCCACCCACCTTGGATGAGCATGAGTCCAGCTGAGGGTACGTCAGCCCAAAAGGCCCTCTTCCCCTGTCCAATGAGCAAGTAAGGTTACATCTATAGCTGTAAAGAAACAGTATAACACTGCCCTAGATCCCGGTGAGCTTCCTTTACTCTTCGAGCTGAACATATCAATCCTCCATTCACATCAACTTACAAGCAATGCTAGAGACAAGACTCTGCCCAGGACTATCTTGTACATCAAGCCCCAAGCAATTCAGGAGATTGCTTCCCTTAACATGTGCCTCAACTGCCTGGCCCAGACGGGAATCCTACAACATTAGCTCTTCAAACCTGTAGGAGATTAGAATATTAAAGCTTAGAATTAAATGCCAATATTGCCCATAAGTCACACGAACATTCGGTATTCACTGGTATTCATTGCTCATCTCTAATATCAAACAGTTGGGAGTAGATTAAATCTGAAAAGACTGAAAAGATCAAAGCTGAGCTTGGACAAGGCTAGTCTTATCTTAGACAAATTCATTTATCTTGTGTCTTCATAGCACAAGTATTGTGAAATACTTCAGAGGCTTCCTCCCCACACTCTATCTACACTTTTAGTCTCAGAATTGTATTCAAATGGAACAAAAGCAAAAACATCACTTTGTTCTTAAAGCTCTACCCTGTAGGATACATGAAAAGTCACATGGGAGCTGCAGCCTTAATTGCACAAAACTACCTTCTGCAAAACGCTTCTATCCAAGCTCTTAAAAAGCAGTTCAACGGGTATTAAATCTTCAGAGAAGTTGTGCAGTTGCATGCCTTTCCTACACGCCTTTCCCAGCAATTCCAGAGTGATTTCTACGATTCGTATGCTGGAGACAGTTTTGCCCACCTCTGCCCTCAGCAAGGCCTGTATGTCTACAGTAACCACCTCACACAGAAGCCCTAAATAAAATCCTTAATTTCTCCTTTCTAAGAGGACAAGCAGACAGTATTAGTAAGAATGTTTTCCATGGCACAGCTTTTGCACCTCTTACAGATGGTAGCTCTTCAGTATGGATAACTGTGCTGAATCGATCCAAAAACAACATGTAGCATCAGAGGACTACGGGAAGAGGTAATGAAACCGAGGAGGAAGGAGACAAACAAAGGACCCAAAGAATCCCGAGAAACTGCACTGTAGCAGCAGCAGGGAGACACCTGCATGTTTGTACTCATGTTACATCCCTGTGCATCTTCAGGCAAAAAATGCAGCTTTATTCAGAACTAGCACAACGGTTACAATAGCAGGCCATTATGAATGGCAGAATGTGAGTCAGGATGTGTGTCACGATAACATCAAACCTTAAGTTCTTTTCTTTAGCACAGGATACTCATGGGAAAAGCCAGGAAAGACCAAATTACCACAACACTAGGAATTTGTCACATTAAAGCAAAAAGCACTCAAATCACTTAATTGTCTTGCATAAAAATACCTCTTTCCAAATGGGCAGAAGAATACACAATCCCAAATTTCTCATACATTTTTAATAGTAAACTTTGTACAGATTAATATGGCTACACAGTATCACACTTAAGGGCTACTGTTCTCAGGTCTGAAAAGCATGGGTTGGGTGTCAAGATATGGGCTATTTTGACTTGGATACTCTATACCATATACTGACACAGCTCAGTACCTGGGCAGCTGCTAGCCTGTAAATGGAATCACAATCACAAGCCTCCTCCATAGGTGCAAAAGGCTGATTTATAAACCCAGAAAAATGCTAGAGAAGTTCAAGCCATTCCAATTGCTAAGTTTATTTGAAGAGTTCTGCAAATGTCTCCTCCTTTTCCTAATTTGCATTTAATTTGCTCCAGGCTGTCTGGTTTACACTACCTTTGTGTCACCCCTTCCACCTGGGAATAAATCACACTTAAAAGAGTCAGAGTTCACAGATCCCACCCTGACCTTCCCTTCCCCTCTACAGTTGTGCTTGTGTTACAAGTCATTTTCTAATATCAGAATACAGCTGAGTGGGATTTTCTCCAGAGCAGATCCATATTAAAAACTGCCTGGTTTTCAGGAATAAGTTTGCCTGGTACTCAGTTGTACTCTGAAAGCAATGGATGCACTGCTTGGCACACAGAGGTATCTTCCTGTTACAGGCATTAGATCAAGCAGAGGTAGAAGTGGGACATCCAGTGCTGTCAGAGACCTTTTCTGCAAATTTTATCTGTTGATCTTTGAGCTTTCACACACATGACATGATCAACACTCTGGGTTTCACAGCTTTTACTGTTTGAATAGGAGTCTCTTTTGGGAAGTTCAGAACCAGAAAAAAAAAAACAAGATGGGAAGTAGGTCTTACATCAAGTTGTATTGACTACCTTGTCTTTAATTCTATCCTTTAAGAAACAACAGGCTGTCTTTAGCCAGATACTTGTTGCGATTTTCATGTCTTGGATTAAATTGCATCTTACTGGAGAACTGGCTCCTTTAAAAGGTCATGTCTTAAGGGGCAGGGACTATTACTTCCTCCAACAGCAATACTTAAATTTTTTCAGGCAGGACTAAGAGCCACACTGAACATCCACACGCAGGTAAGTTTGTGCGCTACCATAAAAACCACCCCTTTGGTCTTTGATATTTGCTTTTTGAACAATTCCAGTTTTAGTTTTGAAATCTGAGCAATCCAAGAGCAAGCAACTAGTTGGAGCATCCCCTAACGAGGAGCTCATTAGTCAACTCTACTCTAAGGTCACAGGCAAGAACAGACTTGAACGCAGTTAGAATTTGGGCTCAATTAATTCTGGAGCTATATGCTCAATTTCAGTGTACCAAAAGCAAGCAGGATATTGCAAAGACTCTCAACTGCTTGCTACAAATTCAATAGGGGGGCAGTAAACCACAGGGGAGTTAAAAAGCAGATTGAAATCTAAGATGCTTAGATGTGTTAAAAGAAAACACCACATACCTGTCCCAGAAACCTACCATCAGCAAGCACACTCCCTCTTCAAAAGGAAAGTAGTTGTTCTATGTCAAGTCAGAGCACCTGGTTTGCCTTAAGCAATGTTCCCTCACAATGCTGGTGTTATCTAACAGTGTTGGTTGAGTTTAGTTCTCTTTCTTTAATGACTGCTTAATTTCAGCTGTACAGCTGAAATTTTGAGATCTTCACCTTCCCATGTAGCTACAGCTTTAGATGGAAGGAGGCACACAGTAGGAATGCCTACAATAGTGTCTGCCTACAAACAGACTTATGGTCCACAGGTTTCTAAAATGAAAACACTGAGCCTGGAAGAGAACTAAATGTGGCAGAGCCCCAAACAGGCTTTACCAAACCTTCCCGCTCTTAATAAAATGTGCTTTGAAGAGGTGTGAATTTTTTTCAAACCCTGGTAGAATCTCAGAAGACATTACCTTGAGATTCATTCTAATACTAGCATTTCATGTCAGGATTCAGATTCTTCTAGTGCAAGACAGTTTAATAGCAAGGGACTTCCTGCAAGGAAGTTTAGATGAAGGCAATCTCTAGTCTGTAATGGCCTGTTCTGTAGTCACCATCTAGGCAGCTACTTGAAGATAAGTTGGGCATTGTTTTCAGCTGGTGGCTATCAAGGAAAGCCCATTTCCATACCTTCCCTCCCACACCCTAAACATCAAAGCTGACTTCTTGTAAGGAATGAGCATTATGGAATTGTCTACACAATCACCAGAGGACAGGTTTGCAAGGGAAGTAGGAACATATGGACAAAGATTTGCTGTGACTCACAGGCACTGAATAGAGCCAATTGCTTGAATATCAATGCAGTAGAGTTATGTGCAACTGTTCTAAGTTAATGGGGAAGAGAAGATCAGAATCAGCATTCTGACCAGCCTAGAGCAAGATTAGCTTTCAAATGAGCTAGAAAGAGAGATAAGTATCTGAAGAGAAAGTCCTCCCACCCCTTTCTGGGGCATGACACTGACTGGCTTTTCTTTCCAGCAGATCTGTGCAAGTGCTGTCTTACCTGGGGCTTAACATTCACAGCCTCTACTGCATTTTCATTCAGCCACTTTGCATCAACTTCCACATCAAAATGGCCAATATTACACACTATTGAATCATCCTTCATCTGCTCAAAGTGCCTGTAAAACAAAAGTTTTATCAACAGTTAATGCACACATGAAAAGACACACACACACAAAACCACACAACTCTTCCAGCACAAGGATTTGCACTGGTCCATAGCTCTCCTTAAGGAAGGATGAAGAATCTTTGTCCACTGATTGAATATGAGCTCCAAAACCAAGAGTTGTGCAGATGCAAAGCCCAGTGAAAAAAATATTCAAGCTACTAGGAAGGGGATCTTTCTAAGGAAAAAATCTTTCTAATATGGAAAGTAAAATTAATTTTTGAATTGATCAGAAGTAGAATACCTGCGGCTATTCTGCTCTTTCCTACTACTTGTTTCTAAAGTTTCCAGTAGTTTTACATCTCTGTAGTCTAATGGCCTTATCTCTTCCCACTTAATTTGACCCTCTCTTCAACATGTACAATCACAATGGCAAAAACAGGAATGAGTGTGTATAGTGGAGGGGCTATAAATTGAGATCTAAGAAGTGATAACAAAAAAACTGCAGGGTAGTTTATTGAGAACAGGCTAGTTTCAATCTGCTATATGTACTCACAGATGGAATCACTTTGAACCTCTACCTCCCCCGCCTTCTGCTCAGACTTATCTGTCCTATCTTGAATTCAGTTCAAATGCTCTCATTCTCCAAAACGATCTATCCCTCTACACCTTTTATGGATTTTCCAGCATTAGATGCTATGAGACAGGAACAACTGCAACTCAGCAATATCCTACAGAACTGAAAGACCAAAGTCCTCATTTCCAGAACTAAATCCAGATGTGCAGAAATGAGACCTATATGCTAAAACTCACCACATTGCTGACAAGTTATGACTGTATAAAATCTAACTGCATGGGAAGTTTTTTTCCACTAAAGCAAGTGGCTAGGCCATACCTGCCCTGAACAATGTCAGTGCATCCAGTGGTGGTAACAAAGATATTGCCTTCTTTGCAGGCCTCTTCCATAGTTGTAACTTCATAACCTAAAAGAGAGAAGGAAAAAAATATTTCCTTGTCCAACCATCAACATATGTTCAAAAACAGACTACAATATTATGACTAGAAAAGTCAACAAAACCTGTACCAGTGTTTGATTTGCAGAGGATAGCAGGGTACTGAGCATACTCTTGTCTCACTAAACTCCAAGGTACCACAAAAATATCTTCCAATATGAAGATCCATATATTTAATAATGATATGTTTATATGTACTATATATGGAATAACTCTTACCTTGGAGTCAAAGAGCCAAGCCTGCAAGCAAAAATGCACCAACAATGTTTGCAAGTTCTCATTATGTATTAACAGAAATGAGATAAACAGGTAAAACAAGCACTGCTACAGGATAAACACACAGAAGTGTGGCTAGGGCACAGCTTTACACTAGAAAAGCAGAAATCATGGCACTGCTCTCCACACACATCCAGCAAAAGTTAAGACCTGATGTTTTATGGTGGAGACTTCTAGTCAAATCTTAACCTAAACCAGAATTTAGAGTTGCCCAACTTGAAAGCAGTCAAACTATTCAAAAATCAAGTTTATATCATCATGGGGTAGGGTGTTTCTCCCATCATACAGTTTCTATATCTTTGACTCCAAACACACCTTCAAGGACTATACTAAACTCCTTCCTGCACAGCTGTAAGGCAAGAGTTCCTCATAGGCTGAGTTGAGCTAGAGAATTCATCCTCACCTCCAGAAGAGAAAGAGGGTTAAAATGCACTGAAATTGTCTTGAGCAGATATAACTCAGTGCTCTCAACCCCCATATGAGATGCACTGAGTTCTACATCTCCCTTGATTCTCACCTTCCATAGCTGCCTGCAGTGCGTTGATGGGATCGATTTCAGTGATGATGACTCTGGCCCCAAAGCTCCGCAGGGCCTGGGCACAGCCTTTGCCCACATCACCGTAACCTGCTACCACTGCTACTTTTCCAGCGATCATGACGTCTGTAGCACGTTTGATGCCATCAATGAGGGACTCTCGGCAACCGTAAAGGTTATCAAATTTGCTCTGAGGACGACAAAGTAACAATTTAGGACAGATGGAAGTCATTCATAAGCAAAAATCCCCTGGCAAGGCAAAATAGATTTATACAAAAGTACTACGAACTGAGACACTGACAGTCTCAGCTAAATAATTATAATGAGGGATGAAGAGCTAGGTTTGATATTTTTATTTACCTGTTTTTAATCAATATAGCTATACCAGGTACAGCTTTCAATGTGCCCCCAGTGAGAGGTGTTTCACAAGCGTCCATGGCCATGGACAACTGGCCATGGCCTGGACTTGTTCAAAGCTTGCTAGACATAACCTTAAACTCTCAGCTGAAAGCCTGAACAGCTGTTGCATACAGAGAAACGCTTGAGCTTGCTAAGCATATGTTCACCAGTTCTACTGCTGTTCCTCAAACTGAATCAAGCACCACAACCAAAAAGCAGCAAACATCTGGCCAGTTAGCTAGCATGGGGTTACACCTTCACGACACACACATACCCCACAGAAGCAACAAGCAAGAAGCTGTCCACACTAATCAGACTGGGAGCAAGGCACAATGCAGCCCAAGAAGATCAAGCCCATTTCTTCCCCTAGGAACACTTACACTAATGCTGACACATCTCACCACTGTCCCGTCCTAGAAACAGTCAGTAATATTTCATGATACCAGGAACTGCAACTGGATTTCATCTAACATGCCCTCCTGCATCTTCCTAATCAAAACTGTGTTGCTAAACCAGAGGTCAAACAGTATTCCACATCTTTCTAGATTTAGAAAGACATCTTGCTGTGCTGATTTTTGACACTCTTCCCCATATTCTCCTCGAGCCCTTTGTTTTGGCAAGAAAGATGGACTGGATGGACAGATAATAGCTGTAAAGCTTTACAGAAGTCAAGCATAGAAAAACTCCAGCTATCAAAGTCATTCTCTACAAGGCAGGGGGTGAAGAACTTGACATCCACAGCAAAATTCAGGTCTCAAAGCCTGCAGCTGTGCTTTCTGCAGCCTTAAATCACCAATTGCTCCTACCATTACACATCAGAAGTACCACAGTGCCCACTATGAGCAGGCTTTAGAGTGTGAGCTCAAATGCAATCAGCAGCCCAGAGCTTTAAAACAGGAGTTATCCTGCAGCTATGGATGGTGCTCTGAAGCATGTAGAGTAAGTGATGTTATGTAAAAGAAACATGTGGCAATATTTAGATTTATCTTTCAGTATCACAACTTTTGGCTGTAAGTTTTTATTATAAAAAAAATGCAACACTGGCTATGTATCATTGCTGATACATTAGCTGAGCAGTTTCAGACTACAGCTTTATATTATTCTCCTAGTCTCGGGACTTGGATATTTGCCTGTAAGTTACTCTCCACAATCAGAAGTACCTGACTATGGGCCCATAAGTCTTGGCACAGGCAAAATTGTCATAAATACTTCAGAAAAATCTGTGCTATTGATGCCTCAAGTGCCAAAGCTAGTAACATTCAATGGCACTCTGGTCCACTGGAAGATTTTCCTTGCTCTTTAAGTATTCTTGTGATGAAAATCACTATTTTCAAAACATCCTCAAACCTCAAATCCTCCACTTGCATTCAAAGCTTTCCTGACACCAATGCATTCCCATTCCAATGAGGTAAGGGATGCACTGTACCCAACATTACGTTTGGATGGCAGTGGTGGAAGGCAACTGGACTGTCTGCCCTCTCTTCAAATATTAGTATAGGAAGGACTTTATCATTTAAAAGCTGTCAGCAAGTCAAAAAAATATCCATCTGGAGGAGTGAAGTTTGTCAGTTCAGTAGATGCCTTCCTGGAGAACTACAGTTGCACATTTCATATCAGTGCTTGAAAACAAGCATTTATTTGACACTAGAATAAAGTTAGCTCAACTCATTCCCAGTGAATCCCTTAAAAATATATCTTGAGTGAGTTTATATAAAGAAATATCTGAAATTCCTAATCTACTTAGCAGTATTAATAGTTGTTGTGCAGTAGGTATAAATACATGCAAAAAGGATGCAGAGGAACAGGTTTCTTCAAAAAGCAACTGGATTCCAGCCAATTGGCTAGGGAATAGAGATGCCAAGCACTTGACTGAATAGAAAGGAGTTATTCCACAAAGAAAACAAGTGAAACCATAGTGAGAAATGCCATGCCCAG
Source organism: Crypturellus tataupa (assembly GCA_034781795.1). Lineage (NCBI taxonomy): Eukaryota > Metazoa > Chordata > Aves > Tinamiformes > Tinamidae > Crypturellus > Crypturellus tataupa. Next base: position 818,094 of record JAWLRI010000170.1, on the reverse strand, counting down.
CAACCAGATGCTGTCTGAGACAGAGGCTAGCCTCTGTGTGTCCTCATAACCACAGGTGACTGAAAGAGGTCTGCCCTGGAAGTGTCATTTTGCTCAGGCAAGCTACACATCAGCAACAGCTATCTTAGTTTTTCTCCTAGAAAAGCATTCTGAACTGAATGGAGTATGGTATCTTGAAAAATATTTATAGCAGTCTGTCATAACTGCTCTAGCACTCTACCTTGCTATTCCTGTGCTGCTTTTTTCCAAGTTTTCTACGCCAGACTAGTGTGAAGACCGGCCCATTGCCACTAGGACTGAATGTAACCTAGTGTAGACACAATTTTCAAAGGTCTTTTCATATTGTTATAATGCAGAAAGAAAAAGAAGAAAGAAAAAGTAGTATACATCTTCATACACAAACCCTTGACTTCTAAAAAGAGGGTTGCTATTTACAGCTGCACATCACATTAGGAACATCACAGGTTCCACTAGCTCATTTTAACAGCACAGTGAAATGGTGAAAGAATTCAGGCAAGAACAATCCATCAAAAGTGAGAAGTAAAAACACCTCCATGGAAATGACAGCATCACAACACTAAACAAGTCAGGGAAAAGAATATAACACAACCAGCTGCATTACCTTCGTGACAGAGTCGTTAACATTGATGGCTGGCACTTTGAGGGTCCCGTTAGCCTTCATCTTGTACAGGTTATGAACTCCAGTGGTTGTCTCCTCTGAAATGCCTCTAATTCCTATGAGGAGAGCAGAAGAATTCATCCTAGTTAGAACCGCAAACTCTGCAAATAAATACATCTGGATGCTGAAGCATCTTCCAGAGGCCTCTGTTCTGGATGCACTCTGCAGGAAGCAGGGAAGACATGAGAAACCTCATCGGCGTTTTCAAGCACAAGTCTGAGGCTCCAAACAAGTTTCTATCTCACATAAGAACTAAGACAGCAGGATAAAGTTTACTGGAAATACATGAAGGAAGAAGAAATCAGATGGAAGACCACAACAGATGCCAGAAGGAAAAGAGCTTTCCAAAGAAACAATGAGCTAGTCCCTTGCCCATTCCTAAAATTAACACTGACAGACAAAAAAAAGGGAAGGAAGACTCCAAATAAGCATTTGGGATTTGAAAGCATTACTGATCTTCTATTGTCTTTCTCCAACAATATCCCATTTCCAGCTATGAGAAGAGCTATAGTTAGACAAACATCAGATGAAATTTATGGCAGAGGTAGATATAGAACCTGGTTTCCCAGTCCCCTGCCACAAAATTCATCTCTTAGATCATCTATAGCATTCATTCTACAGCAGTTAATGAATGTGTTTAACACTTCATTACCAATGCCAGAGCCATTTCTGATTACAAGGGTAGTGGCTGTGGATACCAACCATACTACATACATCAGTGAGGAAATGAAGAACAGTACATGCCCAGGAGGAACTGCAGAGCAATCAGCTTCATTACATCTGCCAAACTGAGTTCGTACATAGATAAAGCACTGAGCAATCCCAAAACACTGGGAATTTCATCACAGTATGAACTGACTCTAGACCAAGGAGCAAGGAAAGATTAGGTGCTAGTCCATTCTATCACAAAGTGGATTTTAAAAATCCTCTTCTCTAAAATGGGTAAGATGGCCTCCTCAGTGATGTTTGTAAAGCTGAATTCAGTCTTGTGAGGTGACTTGAAGGGAACAGAGAGCCTAGTTAAGGCACCTGGATCAATGAATTGCTTCAAACAAACAATTTGCCATCCCAAATTCTCCTGTGGATAATCAACTGCAGTGGTGATTAAACATCCCAGCCTTCCCCAGCCTAGACACTAGCAAAGCAAAACTTAAGTTTTATGGGAATTAATAGCAAAGTCAAAAACAAACAAAAAAAAAAAAAAAAAAAAAAAAACCAAATACATCTTTGTTTGAAAACACAGCCTAGGAGTAGGAGGCCAAACAAGGATCACTGCCTAGAAGCACAAACACCTCAAAATAAGATCTTGCTGCCAAACCTTCTTCCAAATTACATCCCCAAGCTGAAGCCATAAATTCATGACTGTGTTTAAGCGCTTTAAGCCCTGACATTTCAGGGGCCTTTTGACTTGGCATCAGTTGCCTATAACAAGTTTGTCCAGATACGCTGCAAATTCTAGTTATTTCTCCTCTCAATAATACCTCATTGAATATATATTGAATTTGCCTAGTTGCTACATAGGGCAATCCCTTGATTACTTTTAAAATCCATCTGCATAACAAGTTACTCCTAACTAAAAAGAAACACAATGAACTTTAGAACAAACCTACCAAGTCTGGCTGAATTTCAGATGCAGAGGACATGATATTTATCTTTGTTTATTAAGGTCTTGAGGTGCACTGTAAGACACCTATTTTACTAAAGTATGAGACACCGGGTGGGGGAGAGGCAGAGGGAAATAGGAATTCTGCTCAATAAGGCAGAAATCACCATTAATTGTAACAAATTCTTATAAAGAGATCCACATGACACTTGCAGCTAATTCAGATTCCCATGAAAAGACAGATGAAAACAATGACATTGTTTTACACAAGCCTGAGGTTTGTGGTGAGATGTTGTTGCCTCTCCACACAAGTGACCTCTGTTACTTGTCACTCCGGCCCCCTGCCATGCTCCAGTAAAATCCAGAAAGTTGCTACGGAGGGAAAGAGGGAACGACTTTGCATTCCTATCACAGCTGAAAGACCGGAATACTAAAACACATTTCAAAAGGCACTTTCAAAGCTCCAGAAGGCTTAAAATTGCTAAAAGAGGAGCTAGCCGCATCCTGTCACCACTACGGACACGTGTGCAGGATGGCAATCCAGAGTGAGAGAGTGGGCACTCATGATCCCTCCTCACCCCAGCACCCACAGTGGGTCTTAGCACCCAGGGGCACCCACACTCCGTGGGGAGACATCGCTGCCTAGCGCTGCTATGAGAAAAGGCCCCAAGACCTTTGGAGAACCAAGATCTTTGGAGAACCTCCTGCACGCCCAAGGAACAGGAAGAAAACTCCTACCAGCCAAAGGCTCCAGGTGTAGCAATTGATCTTAAATCATCTGATCTCCTCTAGTTTGGCTGGCAACACATGGATGCTCTTTTTGGTTCAAAACCATGGTCAGTGCTTTCTTCAAAAGCTCTCCAAGCTGAAATATCTATGTTTAGATTTTTTTTAACCTTTAAGATACCTTTACCTTCAAGAACCTGATGTCATAAGCTTCACGGACCAAGGTACCCCTGCTGCCCCAGGCAACATTTCCATCTGGTCTCACCTATTTTGAAACTGCAGTATGAAGCACTGCAAGCATCATTAGTTTCAATGACCTTTTGCAGAATGAACTTAACTACATAGAAGAGCCTACAGCAAAGAAAAGGTTGAACTGAAAAAAATGATATTCAAACCTGCTTTTCTCTCCTTCTACCTGATAAATGAACACACCCACATTAATGATAAGTGATCCAGTGTTCTCATTCCTCTCTGAAGAGTGGTCTTTTGCACAGATACGAGCTCAGGCGGCTTCCTCCACTGTTCAGTTCTTAAGTTTTCTCTCTTCTATCTTTTTTTATCCTGGTCAGAGGGACACTATTTCACAGAAATAAGCCAGCAGTACAAAGTCATTCTGCCCTCTAATGGCAGGCTGGATTAAGAGAGAGGAAAATCTTGCGGTGTTAAGATGTGGAAGTTCTCAACAATTCCTAATCAAAGAAAACAGGAATGAAGCATAGAGGCTAATTGTCAACTGTTAGTTTAGTCCTAATGTGCATCTAACCTCTGTTTATTGCAGAAGTGGCTGAAACACAGCAGACAGACACTCTGAAATTAGGCCAGAAAACTTGTCCAATCCTTAACCGGCAAAAGGCACTTTGAGTTGCTCCCTTCTGTGCACAGCTCAATTGCACATGCTAACAGCTGAGGGGCAGAACCTTTGCTAGAACCTTAACTTTCCCCACACTTCCAAGAACAGGACATACCGAAATACCTCCCATGCTCAAGGTTCAGTCTTTCAAAATATTGTGCCTGCTCTGTGGACAGTACTGAGAGCCCTATCTCTCCTCTAAAGAGGTCACTGAACTGTGACATTAAGCATTTTCAACGACCTACAAATACCCCAAGCCCCTGGTATTTATTAGCCTCTATTATCTTCAATGTACCAAAAATGCTGGATACTACAGTGCTATTTGCTACATTTAAGCAATCTTTGCAGCACAGGGCTAACGTCAAGCTCAGTTAAGGAGATCAAGACTACACAGTGGACCCACTTCAAGAAGTTTTCCTATCTCTGAGGATTGCTGGACTCAACAGCAAAACAGATGAAGTTCTGTCCGAACTTCCTCTCTTCCACAGAGATCAGTCTTGGCGAGTTTGCTCATTTGCTGCAAAAAAGATTTTCAGCTATTAGTCCAGATGTCACACACAGAAATGTCGACAGGTAAAGACACTTGGCCTAGGCTCTTTAAAAATGCAGCTGAAAGGTTGTTCCTGTGAACTTTGGAAGCAACTCAGGGCCGAAGGCATTTTGCTCTTGATTGCAGACCAGAGAGGGTTGCAAAGACAGGAGACAATTCAATGACCATTGCTTCACTCCACCACATAGAAACACAAGCAAAACAAGTGAAAGGACTAGAGGGCAGAAAAAAGGAACAAACAGCAGGAATTTTAGACATGTGGAAGACAGCTCAGTGCAAACAGCATAAGGAGTAGGGATACAAGCACAGATGTGTTACATGTGTGCAGCAGAGGAGCAATCCTGCAGAACAGAGAATATTGACATGAAAAATGCATTTTTGAATCTGTGATAATGGCAGGGAGACCAAATGTTGTGACTGATCTTGATGTTCCTTGATATCAAATGGCAGGAAAACAAGAGACCATCTAACAACAGACAGGGTAATTTAGGAAGCAAAGTCGAACTTTGATGGAAAAGTACGAATCTGAGTATGACTGAGTAGATAAAGGAAATCTGAGATTAGAGTTTAAATAATGTCAAGATTTTCAGTGCAGAAGAACAACTGACATCAGGCTCAGGGTGACAAAAACTGAAACGAGTCACACAAGCAGTTTCCTCTTCCTTGCTCACCTGCCCTCAATGAGCTGTGACACAGAGTCATCCCAGCCTCTAGACTCACACAGCTCTGAGACGTGCTGCCTTCTAATCCTTTCCCCCCCGCACCTTAACTTCCCTCTTAGAACAGCACTAGACTCGAGTCAGAGTTGATCCGGTTCAGCAACCTCACTTTCAAGGACCATGAACAAGCAGTAGCAGACCTCACAGTATCAGTTTAGTTTCTCTATACACATTCCTGTTCATTTTATTTTTCCATATCCTAGATCAAACATGCCCTTTGGCATCACCAGGCCTCTGTGGTTTGCAGCAGCAGCACAGATGATGCACAGTGACAGAGCTAAGGAGAAGCTGCCACGCTTACTGTCACAGATCGGGGTGCTACTGCAGCTCAGGTCAAATTCACTGCAGATAAATTGTTTTACATAAACACATTAGCCATACCACCCAAGCTAGTCTCAGCTTTCCTAACCTATACTTATGGTAATAAATCAATAAAGCAAGATGCCCAAACCTGACTCCATCAGCATCTTTGCCAACAAATCAGATAATAGTGAATGTCTTGTAGATTATACACTGCAGAAAATTGTCCCCTGCAGAATATCTATAGGTTGTCATGATTTCATCCACAGGTGCACTAAGAGGATGAGGAGGATAAAGTATTAATCTTTAAAAAATATTATTTGCAAGCAGAAGCCATTAAGTAATTTTAAAACAGCACCACTTGCCATTTTCAGGTAATGAGCACCGAGAAGGATGGCCAGGACAGGTCACAGTAAATACAAAGAATAGAGAAACAACAAGTCTCTTAAGAAGCATATTCTGGTCTCGGACTGTAATTTTCATGGATACATCATAGCCTGTTTACACATTCTTGTCTCCCCTCTCCCCAGCCCCTTAAACAAGCAAGGGATTCCCAGGGAAACCTAAATGCTTCCCAAGAGCAGCTCTGCCTGATGTTACAGGCTTCAAATTACCTTTCAAAAGCTGTGGGTATTTGGTATGGACTAGGTTGGTAAGATCTCCACCATCATCCAAAATCATGTTGAGGGGCTGCCCATCCTTGAAGTACAGGGTCTGCTCAATGCACCACAGGTACTCCTCATCTGTCTCCCCTTTCCAGGCGAACACTAGACAGAAACACACACAAACAGTCGGCCAGTTTCTTATTCAGCATGTAAGAAAGCAGATGCTTATCTGCAACTGGAGGCCAGAAAGTCTTCTGCATTGAGAAAGAGAGATTAGCACGAACAAAAGTGAATTCACCTTACATTGCAGGTCACAAACTTGGTCAAAATTTGTATTTGCTCCCATCTTTCTTCTACACCAGGAGGGAGAAACCAGAACAAATCAACACCAACAATGCCCCATATTCTCCCTTCCAATTCCCTGCTAGGAATTGGAAAGAAACACTAGATATACTGATAAAGGCAGACAAAAACACAACTACAGCAATGGCTAGCAAAAGAGAAGAGGTACCACACACTTCAGCATGAATTAAGCACCAGGTACAAGCTCTTCAGCAAATTTGAAATTAATTTCTACTCTCCAGAACAGTGCCAAAATCCAAGCTGCTGGGCCCTCTGCTCTTTTTAGTAGATGTGACTACATCAGTAGCTCTACCACCAGTAACAGGTTGTAACCACTAACATATTTTATCTAGCACTAGCAGTATTTTTGCCTTTCTAGACATTTGTATTCCTGATTTCACCTAGTACTTGAACTAGGCAGTACTCTGCTATTCAAACACATTAACCTTAGAGTTTACATATCCCAAGTTGGGACACCTTCTAAATTGCCCTATTTCCATTGTTTATACAAAAAAAAAAATCAAATTTAAGCTACAATATGAAACCTGCAACTGTATTTTTCTTAAAAATGTGCATCAATATCTCACATTATACAAAAAAACAGCATTCCTTAAAGATCTGGTAAATTCAGTGTACAAAAGGTAATATTAACAAAAAGAGTAAGGCCTAAAAAGCAAGGCAGAGGTCAAAAAATTTAGACAGACACTCCACCCCTAAGCTGCTCTTCAGCTGAATTTTGGGTGTTACTGAGAACAGTGAGGAAGGTGATATCAGATCCAGACAGTCCTTCATGGTCCTCTGATAACATATGGCAGGGACAGACAGGAAGTGATGCCCACAGCTAATAACACAGGAGCTAAAGGAGGGACAAATTTCTTCATTACCTTAAAATGAATGACAGCGGGGAAAAGATTTGCAGCAAAAGGTAATTATAACAGAAATGGAAGACATTGCTCAAAACAGAACCAGGCTGTCAAAAACGAGATTTAGCTTCTGCCAGCACTCAGGCCATGCAGTTCTATCAGGCAGACTCATGAACACTGTATATCCCAAAGCTGAACAGGGCAGCAGACAGCTGACAGCATTTTCATGCTAATGAGCAAGAAATTGCTATTTACTGGAAGAAGACAAAAATAAAACTGCATCATTTTGCAAAATCATTTTGGGGATGTTAGACTGCAAGACAACTGGCCTAGCCCTGGCTTAAAGCATCTTGAGCATTGACTATCAGCGTTACAGAGCACATTGCAGTCAGCATCTCCTCCCCAACACCAGTGAGCACTAGGCTTACTGGAAAGCACCAGACACCTGTGTCTGAACACACTTACGCACCAATTTCTTTATTGCCTAGCCAGTTTAATCACCTTACTGACCAGAAAATGCTGCCAGCACAAAACCTGGAGGCTTTCTAGCCTAACACAAGATCAGTCATTCTCTGGAGTGCTAGACTGATGCAATACAGCTTGAATTAAACAGCCTCTTGTGTAACAGCCACTGCTTTGATGCACTATCCTAAAGCTTACTCTTAAGAACTTGGTTTGTGCACAGTTTGATTTAGCTAGAACAGGCAATACATGCTAATTTATCAAAGCCAAATGAGCACACAGACTTACCAGGGATACCAGCTTTCGCAATAGCAGCTGCCGCATGGTCCTGAGTTGAGAAAATGTTACAGCTTGACCATTGTACCTGGAAAACAACCAAGGTTTTATTTGCTGAGCAAAGTCCTGAGATATCAGGTGTTCTCGTCCAAAAACAGGAGTTAAAAAGGGAGCAAGAGCGGAAAGACATATTAGTGCAGATTTCTGACCTTCTCGGTAGCTCTGCAGAAGCTACAGGATCTAAATATCTAAGTAGCACAGGGAGAATAATGCTACATAGGGAGAGAGCACAACAGAGCTCCAGCTGTGCCATACACTCAGCCATCTCCTTTCTTTTGACAGCCACAGCACACATTCAGTTGCAGATCTGCAGCAAGTGCCCAGTATTGTGAGTTTAGAAAGCCCGAGTCACTAAAGTTCAGATTTTCAGGACAGCCATGTAGTGAGTGTCCAGTGAAGAAGGTGGATACACAGCAACACAACTGCTGGAACTCAGGGAGGGTCAAAAATGCAGCTGAAACACTACATTCAATCAACACACATTCTTTAAGATTATGCTCACCCAACTCTCACTCTGTGCTCCAGGCATGGAAGTTTTTCCAGCTGAGCTAAGCAATTTCCACTTAGATTTCATAACTAGGCTCAGGCACCTAGAAAAGCAACAGTATGTTGCTGAGTTGCATTGAAAGGTATCTGTGAACCTGTTGTAATGCACCAGCTCCCTGGAAAGCTCTGCATTTGACAGACACATGCTTGAGTTCTTAATCTATTCCCTACAGGGCTGACTGGCAGGCATTTGTATGCTTATTTATAACAAATCTGAAAGAGACAGCAATATCCTGCTTTCATACATTCATACAATTTTATGAAGCAATATTCTTCAGAGCAAGGTTACAGCAGCAAGCCCTGTGGTTCCCCATTTGGGCCTACACACTCAATGTTTGTTACTAAAAATATCTGCAAGGAGTATAGGAAAACAGAAATCATGAAGTCAAGCCCTCTCCCTCCTCATCTGCATTTTTGTGAGCTCCCACCATGTGAGTGCAGATGCCATAAGGAGGTATCAGGGAATTCAAAGTATATTCAAAGGTTGTGGAGTCTCCTTCCCTGGAGATCTTCAAGACCCATTTGGATGTTGCCCTGTGCCATGTGCTCTAGGTGGCCCTGTGTGTGCAGGGGGGTTGGACTAGATGACCTCTAGCAGTCCCTTCCAACCTTAGGCATTCTATGATTCTATGATTCTATGATTCTACTGAAAGTCTGTATGTTACTTGCACTTGAAGCAAGATGCAAGGTAAAAGTCACTTACAGGTTTTGTATCCCCAGATCTTTAATGGCAGTTTGGAAAAATGATACAGACCCAAGACTAACTGGCATATCTGGTAGGCTTTAGAGGCCAATATCTGTACTCACGTAGACCTGAGGCAGCATATACCATCTTTGCTGGCCCAGCCAAAGAAAGGGATGCTAAATTTACTACAGAGCACAATGAACTATGTACTATGCTGCTCTTCAGCTCCAAACAGGCTAAAGAACACCTCCATGTAGAAAAAACATGGAGCCTACAAGTGTCTAGATCAAGCCCACACTTTGAGGCAGAAAAACTTTAGGGAGAAATGATTTCAGATGAAATACTATGTGTTTAGCATAATCCATCATCAAGCTCCAGCAAGCTCCCTGCTCAGCAGGAAAGCTATGTGGATTGTGCTAAGGTGCCTAGCCTTCTGCTTGTGCCCTCTGTGATACTTGGACTTCATTCTGCAAACCAAGCACAGGACATGATTTAGTAGGTGGCTTATAAACACCACAGCCGTTAATGCAGACCCAGAAAACCAGTCCAAATTCACACAGTGAATTCAAGATCAGTGGAGTCCCTGATCACTGAAACAGACTCCCTGTTGTAATTCCTTCCTCAAGGGCCAACAGGAGCTCTCAGACAGTTTCATTAGTTTTTGCTGACTTTACCAGGACATGATGTAGTCCTTAATCCAGGTTAATCTGTGCTGGAGGCAGCAACTAAAAATTCAGCATTAGTAGCATACCAGCAACAGCAGTGCATGCCTGTGCACAGCACAACTGTGTGGGCGCAGCTTTTGGCACAGCTCTTCAGGGTGCTGTTCAGACAGCTGCTTCCAGGCCAGAGGGGCTGCTGAAGCTACCATTCTAACCCTGAATAAAATGGACACTCAAGAACATGCAGTTTGCCTGCAGCCCCAGGGCACACATATCTGAGGTGAAAGCCTTTTGCTGAAGGAAAGAAGAGGCAAGGCATCCACCTGGACACTGCAGAGTGCTCTCTTCTGAGAGGTGAGAAAGTTTGCCAGAAACACACAGGGTTGTTACAAAAACAGAAGCATTGCCCTAGGCAGAGCATCACCTAAGTACACTGTAGGAGAAGCTCAGAGACACCTTACCTCAGCTCCCAGCTCTAAAAGCGTCTCGATGAGAACCGCTGTCTGCACAGTCATATGAAGGCACCCTGCGATGCGCGCGCCTTTCAGTGGCTTCGATGCCGCATACATCTCCCGCATCTTCATCAGCCCCGGCATCTCATTTTCCGCAATCTCGATGGCCTTGCGACCCCAGTCTGCAAGGCTGATGTCAGCTGTGGGCAAAGCAGGACAGGTGTTGGCAATGAAACAGCTGAGCCCTTGGCACCTATTCACACACTTGCAGGCAGCGCTGGTTGCAACAGCTGAACAGGACGCATAACAGCAGGGAGACAGCTGAGGGAAAGACAAATCCCATCTCTGTTGCTCCTTGATTTTGGTACGCAGGTTTTCAAAGCAGCATAGACCACACTGTGACCTAATGTTCAGAAGTCCCGAGGCTCACTGATTCTAGTCCCCAGCCCCAAGCACCCTTCCTTACTGATACAGCCCAATGTCTGATACTTCTTCCTAAATTTGATTTTCGCAGTACCATGATCTGCATGTGCTGGGGCTGCCTGCGTAGCAGTAACTTCCTCACTGAAAAGATGCAGAGCACATTACTGCCCTCCAAGGTAAGTGACCCTCCAGGTGCTGAACCCAGCCCAGCTCCTTTTTAGTTTTAGTGTTTGGTTAAGAACTCAGACTATTTTCCCTCAGCAACCTAGTGAACGTGGTCCATTTAAAGCACTAAGGAGAACCAGGACCTCTGAAGCAGGCGGCCTGTCTGAACGCGAGTGAAATAATCGCATTTGGTCCCAGAAGGAAGCCTAGGGACCACCGAAGCCACGTGCTCCAGCCGACTGCACCACAACGTGGCTTTTTTGGCATATGGTCTTCCCCAAAAGCAGAATTCTTGGGGCAGAAGAGAAAGAAAAGGCCGAAAACGAACAAACAAGCCAGGCTCTCGGGGGCCGCGGAGGGGTCAGGAGCTGCGGTCGGGCCGGGGCCCGGCCCCCCTGTGCGGCCTGCGGAGGCGGCAAGCGGCTCCCCGGGCGCTGCCGCCCGCCTCGGGCCTCCCCCCTTCCCGGTGGCACCTTCTCCACGTGTCCCTGAACCGCCCCCTGCGCTGGTGCCCTTGGCGCAGCTGGGCACAGCCCGGCTCCCTGCTGCTCCCGTCCCGAGCGCCGCAGCTGCGGCTTGGAGTCACCTTGTGCCTCGTGGCCCTGCTGAACAGGCAGGGCAGAGCTGCGGAGCCGGGAGCCACCGCAGGAGCCTGGGGAGACGGCCCCGAGCCGGGACCCCCGCCGGCTTCGGGCCGGGTGGTGGCTCTGCAGCCCCAGCTGCTCCTCTGGGGTCATTCCCAGGGACCAAAACCAGCGCTTTGCGTGGAGGTGTCTGGGGATGGAGCGGGGCTGGGGAAGAGAAACAGTGACTGCAGGGGTGGCACCGCTGCCAGCAGCAGCAGGGCTGAGGCACCGTCTCTGTCCCCGTCCTCGTGTCCTGCGAGCTCTGGGCAGCGCAGGGGCTGCTGGAGCCGCTGCCGTCCCCATCTCACCAGGGCCTCCTCGCGCCACCTTCACCCACGGAGGCGGCACCGGGGTAACGGAGGGGGAGGTTGGACACACCACGCGATAACACCCACTGCTTTGCTACCAGGGCATTTTTATCATGCTAAATGCTTATTATTTATGAGACAAAGTGGACACACGTGGTATTTTTGCCTTTTTTTGGTTGTTGGTTTGTGGGTGGTGTTTTTTTTTTTTTTTTTTTTTTTTTGTTTTTTTTTTTTTTTTTTTTTTTTTATAGGAGAATGGGGAACAGGACCAATTTGAGTTAACATCTGTGAACCTCAGAGGAAAAAAAAGTGAGTCTCGAGGAGGCTCTGGATGGAGGATGTGGTTGGACTTGCATCATTGGGAATGACACCATTTATTCCAAGCCCCTTTCCAAAACATACAGGCAAGATTTTGTGTTTCCACTTTAGCACCCCAAAGCGCTTTGTAAACACCGAGGCATTTATCTTTGCAACACGCAGGACAGCAGGTCTTGAAAAAATCTGTTGATTAGTGACAGTGGGAAGCTTTCCTCGTGCAGAAGTAAACATATAAAACATTCCAGGCCTTATGATTGGAAAGATGATCCGCTGGATATAAAATAATGCGGCATTGTATTGCGGGACGGGCAGACAGACAGCTGTAGTGCCTCTGTGGCTGCTGCCGAGGGCTTGCCAGCCACCAGCGAGATTAACAAAACTGCTCAGTTTTCTTGCAGCTATTCAGCGTGTGGTGCGTGGTGGAGCGACACTATCAAAATCATGTCCATTTCCTGCAGAGGAGCAGCCCTGGCAAAGCCCTGCCCGGGCCGCGCGGACACTGGGGTTATTCATGCCGGCAGGGAGGCTCCGGGCGGAGGTGCGGGGAGGAGCAGCCCTGCGCCCTCCTCCTGCCGCTTGAGGCTGGCCGAGAGGTTGCGTCCTGGAGACCTCCCTCCACCCAGGAGCTTTCGGCAACTGGGCGCCACGAGGAGTTTTGCTTCTCGTTTAGTTTGGCCGCTTCATAAACAAAATCCGAGTTGGAATCCCAAATAACGTCCGCAATATCGCAGTGCGATAGCGAGCGTGCAAACCTGGAAGATATTAGCTGCAGCTTCCGAGGCGGCCTGGGGGCACTGCCAGTGGCTTCCAGTTATGCTCCCGCCTGCTCCGGGAATGATTCTCGCCCTCTGGAGAGGCTGGGGGTAAAAACTCCCTGCTGGCCCCATGCGCCAGGCAGCAACTGGCATCTGCAGCAGCGGAAAGCGCTTGGCCATCGCCCTGTGCAGCGGGGTCCGTCTTGAGAGAGGAGGCGGACACAGACAGCATCTACCCCAGCTGATGCAGCCAAGGGCCTCCAGGGACGTGTGTGTGTGTGTGCAGGGGGGTAGTAATAATATCTAGAGAAAATGAATTATTTAGAGTTGACTCAAGTTGGGGGGAGAGGCGCAATCGGTGATAATGAAAGAGGAACGGCTGCAAAAGCACATCGGGGATTTCTTTGCTAACCGAAGAAACCCGTTAAGCAAGATTTATGATTGGAAAATAGCTGCAAAGTGAAGAGCACCTAAGCGCAGGGTCTGAGAGAGGACAGGACAGCACCAGGGCTGCACAGAAGGTAGGAGAAGAGAGGAGAAACGGGCTATGGGTGGTGGGGGGGAACGATAAGCCATAGAAATTGGAGTCCGGGGAGTAAATTCGGAGACCTGAGGTAACTGTAAGAAAGGAGGGAGGAAGAACACCCTGATTGCCACAAAACAGCAAAAGAGACTAAAGCCTCTGCAAAAAAGGGAGGGAGCTCTGCACGTGAGCTGAAGGCTCAGGCTGAAGGTGCCTTTACTCCCCTTCCGTCTTCTTTCTCCATGAGGCTTCGCTCTGCAGATTGCAATACAGGATAGAAAACAGTCATGAAAAATGAGACTTCTCTCCTCAGAGGCGGGCTGAACTCCACATCCCCAACCTTTCCAACACCACTTGTTGAAGACTTCTCCTCAGTCTGCGTCGTGCTCTCTCTTTGCTGGTACTTAACCTCTCCCAGGTCCTCATTCCAGCAGCCTCTGGACCTTTCCCAGCCTTCGGGGCTCCCTTAGCAGCCTCCTGCCCACAGGAGCAGTGGAGCGGCGCCTCCTGCTCCTCCCTCCTCCGCCACGAAGAGCAGAGCTCCAAGTGGGGCGATGCGGGGGGACCCATTTCCCATCATCTGAGGAAAGAGATGAGGAAGGATGCAGCAGAAATCCACCACATGAGCTAAACTTTAAAAAGGAGGGCATTGATTAAACTGTTCCTCCCGCTCAGAAGGGATAGGACAATTGGCTCGGCTTGCAGAGCCGAGAAGATTAAAGTTAGATATTAGAAAAAACTTGTGAACTATGAGGACAGTTTAAGATGGATGAGGTTGGCCAGGAAGACTGAGAAGTTCCCATCCATGCAGATTTTTAGAAAGAAATTAGGCAACCATCTCTCTGGTGATGAGGTTATATTCCTTCTCTGCTTATTGCAGAGGTGACCTCTTGTTCTTGCTTTCCTGCAGTTCTGAAGAATTCTGCAAGTTCTTCATCTTGTTAGGCGGAAAGGGCAGTGAGAGCTTGGCATGACGGAGGCAAAACTGAGAGCCTTTCTAATGGGAAGGGGCGCTGCAGGGTGTGGAAGACACAGAAATAGGCTGGAGAAGGAGCTAGAAATGAAATAGGCTGCGGTTCACAGGGATACGTCCGAGCAAGGAATGGTGCAGCTGGGCTGGGCTGCACCAAAGCACCTGGACGGGAGAAAAGATCTGGGCTGGATAAATAGGGATATCGAGGGAAGGTCTGGGTCAGGTTTGAGAGCGCTTGACAGCCCCATGGCTGCAAGACACCTTGGACAAAAGCAGTTTGTGGCTCTAAAGTAGAATCCCAAGCGGGGAGGCAGCGCTGGGGAGTTCAGCAGGGTCCCGTGGGGGGCCCGGTGACGCTGCAGGTGCTGGGCAGTGACACGGTTGATCCGTGTGTGTCTTCTGCAGCTCCGACGCACGTGTGAATTATTCATCCGGGGCTGAAGTCAGCACCACGACAAAGACCTCTGCAATCCACCGCGAGGGCAGCTGAGTCTAAGGGAACTGGCGAAGAAGGGGAAACGGGGGCTCAGGAGAAGGACCAGCTCCAAGCTGAGATGCTCAGTGGAGGCTCCGCATCTGGGTGCCAGCAGCTCCGTGAGGAGCAGGCGTTGACAGCAGCAAACGGGAGCTTCTGGCCCGACACACAAACAGGAGCCGCGAGAGCAGACGCTGTTTCTTCATACCCCTCTTTCAGGACATAGGCGACTTCCTAAGTGCTGGCACCCTCGCGCTGGCCTTTAGCTCTCCTGTTTCTTCAAGATTATTTTCTAATCTAAGATGATGGGACCTTTGCTCCACAAATCCCAAAAGCACCTCCCAGAAGACAACTTTATAGCATTTTGGTGCTGCGATGGTGTAAAGCCACTGAAGCTTAACTGTTAAACTTAACAAATCTGAGAAGGTCTACAGATCATTTGGAGAACGAACAGAAAAGAGCAGTCTTAAAATCCAAGGTGCGTGCTGGAGCTCCGGAGACAGGAAAGGTTCACAGCAAAGGCAAGTGCACAGGACAAAAATACACGCAGTAAATCTCCTTAAGCAGCTCAAGCTGACCTGGTTCCTCAAGGTTTTGCCAAGGTATTTTGTTTGTACTTGTCACATGACTCGCATCAGGCATCACATCCTAATCAGGACGGACACCGGTGTCTTCCCAGGCAAAGCTCCCCTCTCCGGGCAGCAGGAGCTTTAGCCGCTTTGTGCCTTTAGCTGCTGGCCGAGCCTCCCCCTGCGCAAGGGGCAGGGAGGCCGGGGGGCCGCGCGGGGCCCCTCTGCGCATCTGTAATCGTCTCTGGGCTCCTTCCCTTTGCTGCTGAATATTCAATGATCCTCACACCAAGCACGGCACAAACTCACCTCATGGGTGAGGCACGTAGAACAGCTCCTGCCTTTCCACAGTACTGCTCTGCGCTGCTGTGTTTTCTTGTTTCCCTTTCCGTGGGCTTCGCACGCTGCTCATCACACACCGGCCTCGCCGCTCCTCATCCTTTCAGGCTGGGGCATGTGAATCGAGTGCACTGTTGCTAAGGGCTCTGGCTGCGACAGCCCAAGCAGCCTTTGAGTATGTTGAGTTTAGGACTTGAAAAGCCTCCAGCCCTATTCTTTGGTCCCAGCCACAGTGATTCCCTGTGCCCGCAGACCCGGGGAGCTGACCTCTCATTGTAGACATGCTCTCATTCTGCCCCGCTCGTAATCTAGTGGGAAATATTTCGCTCCTGCTGCTACTTGTCTGTTTTTGCCCTTGTATCTTCTGCTCACTTCTCATAGCCTCCAAGCATTTCTCTTTCCACGCCTTTGCCTGCTTCGGATTTCCCTCAAAGCTGCCTGTGCACCGTTAGGGTCCTTATTGCACCTTTTTGTCCTGGACAGAATTTCCCCACCTACTCCGTGCCCGCACAGCTGGGCAGCTGAAGCAAACGGAGTCACCGACTCTTCTCTCACCGGGAGCAAGAGAGGAGGAACAAGCGGAGTTGCTCAAAGCTCCTCGCTGGCCGGTGGCCAAGGGGCCACAATAGCGAGCACCAGCTCCCTCCGAAGTGGCCGTCCAGGACATTCTTCAGCAAAAAGCTGGTGCCTGAGGAAAGCAGAGACTCCCTGCCAAAAACGGGAGGCTGCGGAGGGGCGGATGGAAACTCTGTCCCTAGAGCAGGGCCCAATATATAGTGGAACCTTCCTAAAAATAGGAAGGAAATGGCAACAGCTACAATTCAAAACTTCTGTCAGGGTACAGGTACCAAAGTGTGAAATATTAATATCAAATCTTTAGGCTCCTAGAAAAATATAAATATTTGTAATTCAAACTTGTGGTCCCGTCTCCCTGGCACATTGCAGAGTGAGCGGTACAAGGGGGCTCTCCCGGTTGCAGGAGCAGCAGTCGGGACAGAGCTTGGAGGAGGCGGCGCTCTCAAGTTACGCTGGGGATAGTGGGCTCGTACTCAGGCTTGTGGCATCCTGACTCACCAGACTGGTAATCTGATTACACGGGTGTTTTTGGAAGCCTTGCGCAGTGCGTCCTGCCCTGCTCCAGCATTTCCCCTCCAGGGATCACCAAGCTCTCGGCTTCTCCAATGCCCCTGGGGTTTGGAAACTGTCCACTTGCAACGGATGGAAAGAGTGAGGCAGCAAAGGCCCCGTTTTTCAAAACTTCCTGTTGATTCTCAGCATTTGTGTTGAAGATCTGGAGATGCAGGAAACATTCCCAATTCCAGATATGCCTGCGGAGGCCCTGTCCTCCGCTCCGCAGCCTCTGCTGGAAGCCACGAAACCTAGTCCAAATATTTTTCAAACCTAGGAAGTTATTGGGTTCCCGTGATAGCTTGTAAAATGTATTTAAAGCAAATCGCGTTTTGTGGGGTGAATCAAAAAAAAGCCTCTCTGGCATTTGAAGAAACCTGGGGAGAAAAGGGATGTTTGCTGGGAAAGCAGCAGAGAAGCCAAGGAGATTTTTGAAGCGGGAGAGCTCCCCTTGCACGCTTGTGCTGGACACAAAATGCGCTCGGGTTTGCTGGTCACTGTGAGCCCCGCGAGCAGTGGGACGGGTGCTAAACCCATCCTCACGTGCTGGGGGAACAGGGATTGTGGGAGTCAGTTTAGGATGGGGAGGGATTTACTACAGAACCGAGAAAAGGCAAATCCATAGTTTGCTGGGCCTTGTTTCCCACTATTGCAGTGGGGCTGCAAAAGGAGAAATTTGGAGGCTTTGTGCTTGTATTGCTTTAAGGACAGGAATGCTGGAAACGGAGGTATTTGATACCTTTGCTGCTAATTACAGTGCAGGCTGCCGGTGTCCTGGCAATGCCCTTGTCCCTGACCTGGAGGGGCCTCGCTGGCTCAGGGTCAGCTGTAATTTAGTTTTAGGTCAGAGCTGGAGCTCTCCCGCCGAACCAACTGCACTTTGTTCTGAAGTAGAAACCATTTACTAGCAAGGAAGGAGCTGAGACCATCAAACTCATTCCACTAATGAGAAACAGAAATGAAGTGCAGAGCCCCAGAGACGGAGGTCAGCGTGTTCGGTAGAAGGAGGGCTCCGCTGCAGCGCCGGGGAAGGGGCTGCTCTGCCCAGCGCGAGGCTCAGCTCTCCTGTTGCCATCGATTAAGCTTGTTTATTGCAAAAACATCCAGGCAGCAGCTCCGGCGAGCCAGGCCCCCGGCGCTGCCGTGGGGAGTTTGCAGCACCGAGGAGAAGCTCTGCAGGGCTCGCGGAGGGACGGAGCGGGCACGCACGGCTCAGGCAGTGTCTGCGCTCTGACCCCTTCGTGCCCGTCGGCTGCTGGTTTGGGGCAAGAGACTGTTTTTCTGCTAGAAAAATGGAAACTTTTTCCCTGCCTCAAAGACAGTTTTGAGATCTTTAGGAAAAATAAGCTACAGAAAATTACCTGAAAGCTGTAAAGGAAAATACTTTTTAACTTCCTCTGAGTAATCACTGTTCTCCAATGCACAGGGAATGAAGTATTTTTTCAGTCTAGCAAGTTCAGACACTATCTTCCTCCTCCTCATCAAACACATGGGCACAGACTATACTATGAAATCAATGTCCCTGTGATATCACACAACTCCCCAAATTAACTTGTCACCTAAAGAGCTTTTCTTCACAATTTGTGCGTTAGTCTCTGGGAGCCCTGTGTTTTGCACATTTTTGAGTCCCTGCTCTTTTGCGTTTATGTAGACAGAGGGCTGAATTTGCCAAAGAAAACTCTGCTGCGCACACAAAAGTTTTCCCCACACACATCACTGTGGCAGGGCGACAACTTAGAGTTATAAGAAAAAGGCCAGAAAAACATTTTGTAACAATTTGCTAAAGAGTAGAAGTCTTTAGCAAAGGAGTGTTCAACAACCAAATCTACAAAAACACGACCAAGACAGGCCTAGGACAGAGCAAACTCTGGGAGCACCAAAACGTCTCCAGCTCCGGTTTCCCCCAGCAGCTGGGATAAGTGAGACGTGAGAGAGACCAGAGCTCCGGTAACCAGCAGCACCAGGAAGCGATGCTCAAGCAGGGATGTTCGCTCGAATCTTTCTTTCGTAAAAGCTGACGAGGAGACCACGAGGTGCCCTGTCTGATTTGCATTAATACTCATTGCCTGCCATGCTTGACAGCTCCAAGGCACTGTAGCAGAAAGAGAACAACCAGCCCTACAGACTCCCAAATGAGCTCGCGCCGCGATACCCGCTCGTCGAGCAACACGGGTCGCTAACGACACGGACACTCCAGCTCCCTGCTCGCTGCTGCGTCTTCTCCCAACACCCAAACAGCCTCCAAGCGCTCATCTTAACACGCAGAGCGCCTCGTGGGACAGGACACAGAGTCCCTGCTCCTGGATTCCCAAGAAAGCCTCATTCTCAAGGGCCGAAGGAGGTGCCGTGGAGCAGCGCGTGGCTCCGGAGCAGAGCGTTTCCCTGGCTGCTGGCCCGCAGCACTGGAGAGAGCGGAGGGAGGACAAACCTCGCTGCCTTCAGAGGGAAACGGGCAACCTGCTGCTACCAGGGGGTTCTCACAAGAGCAGGAATAACTGCAAGACATCTCTGCCACCGGGAGACTGGGGGACAGAGAGAGCCTGGTTAGCGAGACCTGTGCCGCTCTGGTGACACTGTGACCGGGCAGGGACACACGGCAGCTCTGAGCAGTGTTTTAAGCTGGGAAGAGTTTTGCACCCTGAACAGCTTCTCGATGGGGAATTGCCTCCCTGCACAAGTCACCCAAAAGACAGATTTGTAGCTGCAAAACAGTGCAGGGAGTTTTTCAAGTCTGTGACATCAGTTAATAGCATGAAATATATTTTTCTTCCAAACAATCTACCTCATTTGAGCCCCTTTTTTGTTTTCAAAGCTTGGCAGCAGATAGAAGCAATCCTCAAGTTTCCAGGTAGTGTAATTTATACACCGAGGCTGCTGAAAGCACCGTCAGAAACTAGTGAAACCCGCCAGGTTTGTGCTCTCCGTGATTCTCCTTGTCCTCGAGGTGTCCCCGCATCCGCGTGACCCCAACGACAGAGAGGAAAGGGGGGATTTTTCCACAGGTTTCAAGACAGATCAGGCTCTGCCCGTAGGCAACATCAGTTTCTGCTCCCACGTGCAGGACTCCGCTCAGGCAAGGGGTTTTGTAAAGGCCACCAGGAGAGACAGGCGCCAAAGCTGGAGCTCTTGGACCTCCACACGGTCCCCCGCAGCCCAGGGGACGGACGGGAAGCGTCGGAGGCTCCGTGTTCCCCCCCTGGCTGTCACCTCCCGCAAGACGAGCGCAGCAGCCCCGGCGAGGTGGCCCTGGCCGAGAGCGAGGTGGCCCTGGGCAGGCCTGGGAACGGCGAGGCCGAGGAGGCAGAGGATGCTGGAGTGGAAGTGATTTGAATTAGAACAAACTGGCTGATGAATAGCAGCTTTTATTCCAGCGAGGAGAAGGCTTTGTTAGTCAAGCACATGTGATGCACAAAAGCCTCCACTTGAATTCATTGAGTTTTAATTGGTTCTCAGGTGGGGGAGGAGATGGGTGTTAGGAATTAGGGATCCCTTAAAGAGGCAATATCATTAAATCTTAACGCCTCTTCCCTCGCCCCGCAACACCCCCAGCTAGGGCTTAGGAGTCTGGCCTCATTCAATTATCTTATGTTAGAGAATCAGAAAAACTGGGAGAGAGAAAGGGTGGGAAGGGTAGATCCCTAATAAAGCCTACCGGGAGATCAATGGACAAGGAGGGTGAGGGGCAGGAGGAAGATGGAAAAAGAAAGGCTGGTTGGGAGAGAAGGGAGGTCACACACGGGCAGGGAAGGCAGGAGAACCTCAAAGGGCTGAAGCGCAGAATAATGCTATTGGAGTCAGGGCTTTCTTTGCCTGCTGCATTCCTGCTTTTATTGAGCACTTAAAACTTCCCTTGGAGATTCTCTAACCTGGCTCCATGAGGCTGCGCTCCCAATAAAGTAGTCACCACATGGAGGGACCACAGGGAAGGAGGAGAAGCCGGGGATGGGTGCGGGTGTGCGGGGAGCAGCAGCACTGAGAACACCTTGGCTGGCCGGAGCGGGCGAGGGCCACGCGCTCCCAGACCGGCCGAGGGGGCTGGCACCGCTGTGGCTGGTGCCAGGGAAGGGGCCGTGCGCTCCCGCGCTCGGGAAGACCCCGGGCACCTGCACACGGGGCTGCGGCTGACACCCCCGCGGGAGCGGGGGCCGCGCGGTGCGAGCGGGGAGCGATTCTCAGATGTGCTGCACGTCACAGGAGTGAATTAATGGTGTTTTACTATGACATTTGGAATTCAGATACACGAGTGAACAACATATCAAACACACTGTCAAACACCAACTCTAATGTGTTTTCTTTTACAGAGCTCCTAACAGAGGAATCCCGCTCCTGTATTTCTAAGCAATTTCTTCTGTATTAAGCTATACACAGCACATACTCTTTGCAGGAGGTACTTTTTTTTTTACTGTGATTCTGGATAACAAAATTAGAATGCACAATCTCCAATTCTAGGCTTAGCCATGGGATTAATCTCTCCCCAAACTGGGGCGCTGCAACTAATTACTGCCTGGAAGCAACCAGGAGGTCTCTGACTTGTGTTAGAGGACGGTGTTGGCTGGTGTGAAATCAGACGAGAAACAGCAGATTCTCTGCTGACACAGCGTGTCTACCGGGTAGCGCTCACATACACAATGTTATTAGTCTATCTCAGGGCAGGGAAACAAGAAATTCAGGGTGAATTCACTGGATTCACCACTGAAGATACCAAAGCATCCAACTTTCCAAGATTCCTCCCTGCCATACAAGTCTAAGTCTCATTTAGAAGTGACCCAGGAACAGAAGTCTCAGTTGATTCTCAATTGCGCCTTAACGGAGACAGTCTCCACCTCCAAGAGGCTCTTATGGGAGTGGGCTTCTAAAACTGGCCTGGCCCCAGCTACACCGAAGCGTTAACAGCAGCGTTACCCCATGCGGAACAGAGCTAGTGCTACTTGTCTTGACTGTTAAATGTGCAAAGTCCACCCAGCAAATCCATGCTCTGCTGTCACTGCTCGAACAGCAACAGGCAGCAGGAGCCCCGTGCCATGGGCACCAGGGCATCCCGCCAGCTGAGGAGGCTCCCCAAAATGCCCCGTAATAAAAACATACTTTATCCCAGCAGCGCTTCTTGTGCCTGTTCATGTACGTGCACCTGCACCGCAGGTGGCATCCTTGTCACAGGCAGATTTATTTCATTTTCCATTTTATGAATTTCAGCTAATCCAGGTGCATCATTACAAATGACATCTGAGTCATCTGGCGCAACCAGCTGCTCTTCATCATGAAATCATATTGCGAGTCCATCACGTAGCACCTGATTCTAAACACAGTCCCCAACTCCTGAAAAAGCCCCGCTGCTCTGCAGAGAGCTGAGTAACTGAGCTGCATTTGCTGCAATCCTGTGTCCACTGCTAGAGACAGAGCAATCCCACTGCTCCCCATCCAAAGAGGAGATCTTCCCAATAGTAGAATCTAGGGAAGTGCTGACCTCATGATGATGGAAAGGTCATATCCTTGAGATCTTTCTCCATACTTATCCTAGACTTTCTGCCTGGGTGCATTTGCCCTCCTCCTAGCAGTTCTCCCAGCCTTTCTGTAATTATAAGATGGACACATTCTGTCTGTCTTTATACTTGGGAGCAGGAGTATCAGTTTGCCTGATACCACCTTGTTGCTCAGCAATCCTCTTAGTAGCATCCAATAGATTCAAATGTGATTTGTACCTTTAGAAAAAGATATATGTATATCTTCCCTGTTATGCTCAAAGCTCTTGCCATTATCTTTGCCTTTCACAGATGCTTCTGGTAGTTGGGATCCTCTTACAACACTTCCCCAGCGAGCCCCATTTCCATAGGATTTTGGTATGCGACAGCAGGCGCTTCTGAACTGCTTCACTACCCAGCCACAGATTTGTCTGTCACAAACAGTGTCAGTTATCGCAGCATCGGGTTTGTCGTGTGCAGCCTTTTCAAGGCTGCCGGGAATTGAAAATCGTTTCCCTGCCTCTTCCCAGTGTCTGATGGACCAGGTATCTCCCAGCCATCAGCACTGGCTGTGGGGCAAAGGGGACCGACGCGCCGGTATCGCTTATCCAGCTGATTTTATTCCTGGCCTATTTCATTACATTCAGCCTCAAGACGCTTGCCGTATTTCCTTCTTTCCAAGCAGGGAAGCATTGTCAGTGCTGAGGAACAGCGTTAGGACCTGTGAAGCAATTCTCATGTCCAGGATGAGATGACACAGTTGATTAGATCAGCACTGCCCGACCATCCAGCACGGGCTCCCATTAGGATGATACATATCGTGCAGGATACCAATATAAACTCTATGCAGTCTACAGAGATTAAGTGTTGTTTGTGTCTCCCTGTATTTTGGTGTGCAGAATGTAACAAGCCACTCCAGAGGTACTACCTCACTGCCAATAACTCCTCTTATTTTCCTGAAATGACTCAACTCTGCTCAGTTTCCTCTTGGCTACCGACAGCCTCCCCTTCCCTTTTGGCCTCCGTCTCCCCCGGAGAGCAGCACCAGCAGCTCATCCCGCTGCAGGCCGGTTCCACATCCCAGCGTGTCGCTCCTGTACCACGAGGGTGCCCAACACCTCGAGGACCCTCAAGGACGGTGCCCTCAGCAAAACGCAGCCCTGACCAGGTACCAGCACCAGCCTCAGCAGAAGCACCAGATCCACCACAGCCAAACTCCTGCTCAGGCACCAGCTTTTCCTTTCTGTTACCCTTTATGAAGGGACAGATTTATGGAGCTGCCGATGCCCTTTCAAGAGTCATAACACAAGGCCACTTACAGCACAACTCTTCACGAAGTTGGTCAAAACACCAATGTAGAAACATCTTCAACTCTCCTAGAGGTCGTCATGTTTCTGCTCCCATGGATGAGTGCCCGCAGGGGCTGTGGGAGCCCCTACCCTTCACCCCATGGATGCCAGTGCCTTTTCCACTGCATCCAGCATCAGCCTGAAGGCTGCGCTCCCCGCCGGCCCGCGGCTCCTGTAGGGCCGGGCACCAGGGCACCAAGGACATCACAGGGCCTAAAGGGCATCCTGGAGCCAGGCCTGAGCCTTGCAGCCCTTTTGGGACAAGAGGGATGTAGCTGTACCGGGCCAGCAACTAGGAACGCGCCGACAGAATGAGGCTAGGATGACTAATGAGGGACGCCAGCGCTGCAAACGCTTTCCAGCCCGGCGCCTCAGCCACCGTTTCTGTGGAAGACGGCAATTCTCTGCCCATTTACTGTGCAATATTGCAGCTACTGCTACCTAGGTCAGCACCCCCCTGCTCGCTGGGCTGTGCTTGGAGGTGCATTTACATTATCTTTACTGCACGTCACCACTGGCAAACGACACACACGTTACCACTGCGAGCTGCACAGAGCAGCTTTGCTCCTGCGATAGCTCTGGTCCTTGTACCTAAACATGTTATTTCTTTGAATGATATCACTGCTCCGTCCCACGTGTTTTGACAGGTAACTAAAACAGGGGCACGGTCGCTTTAAGAAGGTCATTTCCACTGTCCTCCGGTGTAATTAGCCTGCTAAAGAAAGGGCAGGGGCTGGAAATTGGATTGAGCAGCCCAGGCTTTAGCGCGGGATGAAGGCAGAGCCCCGGGATTGTTATGCTAATCGCCGTGCTCAGCACCTGCTGCCCTTCAGCCAGGTTCAGCTCCAGGCCTGGGGACGCCACCAAGGAGCTGGGGACACCCCCAGCATCTGGGGGACACTCCTGTGGGGCAGCTGGAAATCAAGTCCCATAAAGGCTCCTGCCTGGTTTGTGGCCCAGGTTTCTGCAGCTCCCCTGGCCCCGCGCAATGGGCAGCAGGCGACAGAGGGGCCAAGACAGACCAGGAGTCAATGGTCCTGCTTTACAGCAGCCCCAGCAATGCCAAGAAGCGCTTACGAACGTCCATGCTCACTGCTATTGCACTGCTGTCGCGGTAAAGAGCAACAGGGCAGGTTTGTCCCCAGCACAACAACTGCTGCGGGCAGCGGAGCAGCACGAGAGGGGCCTCGTGTCGAGCCGGGTGCCAGCACGGCTGTGGCAGTGGCACCAGCCCAGCACGGTTTGGCAGAGCTGGCTCCCGTCCAGAGCCGCTGTGCGCTCCCGAGGAGCAGCCTGGAGCTGCCCTGGGGTGCCCAACGCTCCCCCCAGGGCGGCAGCTCTCCCTGCCACCCCCATCTCCCGGCAGGCCCATTGGGGCTCATGCAATCCCCAGGGAAGGCAGCAGCGCTGCGGGAGCTGCCCTGGGTGCCCAGCGTGGCCTGAGCCTGCCCACGAGCTGCTCCCAGGCGGCCACCTCCCATCCTGCCCTCGCGTCTACCCCTCCCAGGGGAGCGGCGCTGGGAATCACCTCCGTGCCGCAGCGCTCCAAGACCCCCGCCGGGACACCTGCTTTCCTGTCCTCTACCCAAACTCGGGACAAGGAGCCCCCATCACTGCCACCTTCATAACCTGATGAACCAGGGCAGCCACTGTCCCCCCTGCGCTCTCGGAGGACTCGCTCCTCACCCCGCTTTACCCCCCCTCGCTCCTTCGCGCATTTTTGCACAGTGCCCCTCAGCTGCCGGGCAGGGGGAGGGAGGGCAGGGGGCTGGGGGCAGCGTCTGGCCCCAGCGCCAGCGCGCCGGATGGCAGGGATGCGGAGAGGCCTGGCTTAGTGAAGTTATTCAAGCCAACGGCAGCCTGGCAACGGGGCGGCCACAATGGGAGCGCAGGAGGAGGAATGTTTCCACATGCCTGATCAATGGGAGCAAGGGAGACAGCAAAGCAAACAGAAGCTGGGAAAGAGACACAAAGAGAAAGCAGTCTTTTCTCTGCTCAGTTCCTTTCATTTGTCACAGCTCTTTGTGAAGCCGATGACAACGGAGGCCCTTCGGAGGCTAGTTTTAGGGAGTTTGGTTTTTACTAATTAAATAAAACTCCGTGTCCTTTCTCCTCACTTGTCACCTTCCAGCTCGGCAGCGCGCGGCCCCATCCACGTGTGAGCCCCTCGCCCTGGGCACCTCCGGGAGCCCCAGGCAGCAGAGGGAGGCAGGAGCAGCCGGGTGCAACGCGACGGCGCAGGGTGTCCTGCCCGGGCGGCCCCGCGGCCGCACAAAGAGCCCTGCCAAGGAGGGCTCCCCGCGCGCGGCCGCAGCTGCTGCCGGGCGCAGTGGGATGCGGCCGCAGCCCTCGCTGGGAACCCGGCAGCCTTCAGGACAGGGTGAGGGGCCGGTTGCCTTGGAAACTTGGACAGTTTCTACCCAGGGGCTGCAATTCCGTCCCCCCGGCCCCTCCACGGCTCCCAGACGGATTCACCTGGGAGCCAGTGCGGGACAGGAGCTCCTGTCACTGCCCCGTGCAGCACACAGAGCCCCGAGAGGGGGACAGCAGCTCCCCCCACCACCCCGCGATGGGGACGGCGATGAGGAGAGTTTCTGGAAGAGGAAACAACTTGCTGGCGTGAGGCTACCGGGTAACACACAGGAGCCGAGTCCAGCCCTGTTGCATAAGCAGTGCTGAGAGCCTGAAGTTGTTTCCTCTAATTACTAGAGAAGTGTTACGGAAGGCTCCTGCACGCAGGGAGTTTACCCAAAGGCCCTAAGGCAGTGCCAACACAGGGGTAGGTCCTGCAGTAGGGTCAGGAGAGAGGTTACCCTTGCCTCTATTTTTTTAAATGAGGCTACCTGGATGTACAGAGCAGTCCTGCGGAACAGGACGCTTGGGGCTGCCTCTCTTCCCCGTCCCCACCAGCACACAGGTTCCCTCCTGCACCTCCAAGAGGCAGCAGAGCCGGACTCCAGCCCTCCTGACACCACGTGCAGGAAGGATTAGCAAACTGCTCGTGCCTGGAGAGGAGGGAGCTCTGAATACGAACAAGGCAACGTTTGGAAACTCGTTGGTCTCTTACATGTAGTTCAAGTCGAGATGTGTCCCAGCCGTGAAAGGGAAGGTCATGAGTCCAAGAAATCAGACTGGTGCTTGGTGCTAAACGAGGATGCAACACGGGCTCAGCAACACAGGGAAATTCCTGGCTGCCATTTCCAGCAGCCAAAACCACCGATGCCCGAACGCAGGCGCCTAATCCTGGTCAGCTTTGCAGAGGTGCAGACGCAGGCCCTGCCTCCGGGTACACAGCAGGTTCTGCTGCTCAGTACCTGTGTCCACCCACCGAGCCCCACGATGAATCTCCCGGCTCCTTGGCTCCCTCGTCCTCACTCTGTGGGTGATACTGGAGCAGGCGGTGAGGACCTGCAATAAGGACGTGCTGCAGGATCTGAATAAGGACATAAGGATGTGTAGCCTCAACGTCACCCCTCCAACTGGCATTTCCCACCCTGCCTCTCGGGCCAGCCCTCTCCTTTGAGCTCTCAGGCACATCCCGCCCCTGGTCAGCTTGCAGAGGGTCCCACAAGTCTATTTGCACGAAGGGCGATTTCTGCTACCCCAAGGTTTCCCTCTACCTGAGCCAAGGCACCAAGCTGATGACATCCGGCCTCGGTTTCCTTGCTTCCCCCT
Source organism: Crypturellus tataupa (assembly GCA_034781795.1). Lineage (NCBI taxonomy): Eukaryota > Metazoa > Chordata > Aves > Tinamiformes > Tinamidae > Crypturellus > Crypturellus tataupa. The sequence continues at coordinate 790,629 of JAWLRI010000170.1, read as the reverse complement.
CAGCAGCGCTGTCTATGACCCTGTGCTGAATAACATCAGTGCATGCATCACTGTTCATTTAACAGTGCAAGCGTCCTTAAAGAATAAAAACAGAGGAATAAACAGAAAGATTTTAGGATTTTATCATATGCAAAGTCTCTTTACCTCTCAGCTGTTTCCTTCCACATAATGCTGTTTCTAGAGGGAAGTGTCCGTACCAGAGCACCTCACTGCTGTCCCACAGGGCTACCTGGCTCCTGTGCTGCTCCCAGGCGTGTGCCAAACACCCAACACGTAGCTGAGTGAGGACTGGGGACCTTCCCAACTGCTCTCACAGTGCAGCTCCACAGCCATTCCAGAATTCCCTGGTCCTTCTTGGAAGGGAGGGGAAAATACACCTTCACTCCTGCTCAAAGGGCTGCATTCATCAGGGTCTCCAAGGATTTGTGACGGCAACTATTTAACGAGCTTCAGAAACATTCATGAGACTCTCAAATGTATCCAGTAAGGGCAGACATGAGCAAAACCCTCCACTCCCGCTTTCCTGGGAGGTTATGATGTTGGTGACAATATACATCCTACTTACAAACACACACTGCATGGAGAAGTGAGCTCGGAGCTGCCAGCTCCAAGGACGGTTTCTTTGGCTCAATCTGGAAGTGATTGTGATTACTTCTCAGGAGATCAGAAAACACGTAACCACATGCATGAACATTTTGGAATAACCCTTCCTCTTCCCTGGCCTCAGAGAGGAGCTTCCAATCAGGCCCCAGTGAATGTTTGAACTATAAGAGAGTTTTTAGGTGCTTTCAGAGCTTGTGCTCTGCAGATCAGCAAAGTTTGCTCCTATGCAGTTCAGGGAAAAATAAAATACTCGGGTATTAAACCTGCCATGACGGTGCATTATGGTATTTGCTAAACTCCTAAACAAAAAACATTGCCCTTCTTTACAGGCAGGGGTTAACACAAGCAGGAAAAGCAGCATTCCCACAGCACAAACCCTACAGAATGCAAGCCCTTTGTTGCAGAGTCCAGAAACGTTGTGTTGCGTTTTGCACTGATGCATAAGTGGTCCCTTATGAGAAAGGGGAGCGAAACCTACTCCCTTTTAACATGATCACGGCACGGCAAAGCAATTCTCACATAGCCAGAGCCGCTCTTTCACTCTTGCACCTGCTGGGAAGACACTGGCCTCATAAGCAGCCGCTCTATAGCTCTGCAGCCCGCCTCTCTCAACAACACCCGTCTGTGCCGCCTATGGATTCATCTCACGATAACATTCTTCAGCGTAGGGACAACCCGCTGACGGACACACGCAATTAGCAGCCTGCTGACAAGCACCCTTTCAGCCTCCCCATGGCCCCTTTGCTCAGGTAGGGCTGGCACAACTGTTATCCTGCCGCCCATGCTTTGTTAGAGCTGCACAGAGCAGGGGAAATAACTCAAGAAGTCTTAAAGGGAACCTCAGGGTGGGAGCAGCAAGTGGGACGGGTGTTGCAGAACTGAGCAAAAGCAGCATTTTAACACTGCTGAAATGGTTCCCACTGTTGAAGCGGTAGGTGCTTGAGCTTTTTATGACTCTCCTTAGCACAGGTAATGTCACAATCAGGAAAAGACTTAGCACCTGCAAGCAAGTAAAACCCGGTGGTGAGATAGGGTGGAAAGAGAATGGGAGAGGATTCCTTTCAGGAACAAGTGCAATAATCCCAACTGAAGGGCACAAAAGCAGCACTGGGGAGGATATTCCTTCCAACAAGCTTCCTTTCAGCCCTTTGAGAGTGTGACCCTGACACAGGCGATGCACAAAAGATGTGGACAACACTCAGGCAAACAAGGCAGGGGACAACATTTCTGCCCCCAATCTGCTGGTGTCACATAAGGTAGAGAGGTACACGGTGCTTGAGAGCAGATTTCGAAGCAGCCCTAATTGCCTGACTAGCCGCAAGGTCAGGAGGGAAGGAAGCCCTTGTGGGCAGCTCCTCGGGGCTGTGTGAGCGCTTTCCAGACGCTCAAGCCTCCGTCCCGCTCTGTGCAATTCCCAAACTGGAAGCAATGTGATCCCCACTCATTTGGGTATGGATCAGCCCAAGAGCATGATGTGGTCACAGGATGGACTGGGTATTTATTGTAACACCCTCCTCCACAACAGCAATAGCTCCCTAATCACAGCAGAGAACCCCGTTACCCTGGACACAGGGCACAAAACACGGGTACACAGAGTGCCCACAGGACACAGAGTGCCCACGGCACAGCCAGGTCCCGCAGGAGCGCGGTCACTTGAGCCCTGACTTCAGCCACCCCTTTGGCAGAGGTCATGTGTGGCTGGGTGCTCCCCAGGGTGGTCAATCTCTCCTTCATTCACAGATACATTGCACAAAACAGAGCCCAAACAGGCCACAAAAAGAATACCTGGGAAAAGCACCCAGCCTTCCTACAGAATCTATAGCCTTGACCTACTACAACCCATTTCAGGCATTCCTCCAAAACTGGGGAAAGAGACTTTTAGCTATTCCTCATTTGCAAGCCCCAACTCCTCTCCCCCTACACAGTTTCCTCTCTGAAGAGGTGGACCTACATACAGTGACTTCAGCCTACTGAAAATAGACTTGCTTTGTAGTTATCTTTTAGAGGCCCTAAAGCAACCCACAGACCTCCAAAATACACTAGAGCGCACAGAGTGAAAATCACTTACGTAGGAGACAAGTTACACCATGCTTCTCTTGGCCAGTGATGTAATAAGAAGTCTCACAAGGCAGAGAAGCAGAAATTAAGTTGGGTCATCCAGGATAACAGAGAAAAAATAAATAAGTCACAACTCTTCAGTCACTGCCTGGGAAGAAATGTTCCTTTGCTTATTCTAGTGGGAAGAGTCGCAGCTTCCAGAGGATTTGGGCACCCTGACAGATCTTCATTTCACAGTGACCTGCCAGGCCTGACAGCCCAAGGGAGAAATCTCCTTTCCAGCTCGCAGCCTGGCTGTGTGGTGGACCACAGAGCAGTCATAAGTTCTACCCAGAGCCTCTATGGGCACTAAAATGCCCATTTGTACAAGGCCATCACTAACCTGCTACCCTGTGCCGAGCTCTGCAGCTAGAGCTCAGACGGGTTCCCCTACCAGTGCCGCAGAGCCTCGTTTGGGGCAGCTGAGCCTGGGGGCAGCAAATCCCTGACCCCGCTCAGCTCCCCATGAACCACAGCTTGGAACAGGGATCAGGCTGGGGAGGGGATGCTCAAAGTGGCCGCAGTGACTTGTTTCCCAATCCTGAGGTCTACCAGTGACGCAGCCCTGCACGGGCTTGGGAGGAAACGGGTTTCATCACCCTGAAATTTGGCCAGTTCTGCGGGTCAGCCCTGCAGCTTCACTCAGTCCTGTGGCTGCGGTTGAAATGAGGCAGCTGAGCCTGCTGCCTCCTTGCCTCTCCCTCCATCACCTGCACTGTCTTAGCATTACAGGTCATGCAAATTCACGGAGTTAAATCTGCCCACTGCGACAATTCTGCATGCATGCATCATCCTGTCATATTAGAAGTGCCACACTAATAGTGCCCAGCAGCAAGGGCTCCGTCCTGCCTGATGGCCCTTTGAAAACTGGTCTGTGATTCCCTGTCATGCTGGAAGAGTCCAGTGCAACTCACACCCACTCCTGGCAACGGCGGTGCATCCAAAACCGTCATCACAAAAACAACCACAGGGCTCAGCACCAAAACAGGCCACGAGATATCTGCCCTCAGCTCCAAGCCAGGCCAAGCCATACCGACTCAGTAATTAACTAGGAATGTACCTGAAGCCAGCATATTAAGGGGTGAGAATGTATTTTGGGTGCAGAGAATTAAACCATTGTAATCAGAGAAGGAAAAAAAACATGAAGCAAAATCCTTGCACAGACCTTGGCTATTCCCCTAGCAGGACAAACCTGATGACTAGTTGTTGTTTACAACGATAAGGTCAAAGGAAAGGCCATTTCCTCTCAACAATTGTCAGAAGGGATTAAAACCTGCATTCAGGCTTGCTTTGAACTAGCAGGTACTCCATTCCCCGATGGTATCAGGATCCATTCAACCAGGGCTCAAGCATCCTCCAGGGCATGTGTCCATAATGCCCCCATTGTGCGGATGCGCGGGGCTGCTTCCTGCATTCCCTCTGTCTTTATGAAGCTTCACCCTTGTGGTCCGGTACCCAGGTCAGGAAGCAATCCAGCAATCACTGCTTAATTAGTCATTTCCCAAGTCAGTCTGTCTCCGCGGAGAGTTGCTGCCACTTGACGGCTTCTGAAGACAGAGGTTGGGAGTCAGAAACGTTGCTCCCAGATTGGGGAAGGGAAGTTGCTCCGGGGGGTTGAGACTTGGTGTCTCGCAGATCAGCGCTGCATTCCCTCCACTGCCACCTTTATTCCAAGCGGAAGGATTTGAGCGGGTGAAGGGGCCATTGCGCCTTCTGCAAGCAAAGACAAAAGCTGATTTATAACAAAAGTGGGTTTTATTTCTCTTGATTTGTTGATATGGGCTGGGTTGCCTTGTTTTTTCTAGGAACGAGCATCTTTGATACAAAGCACCCACTTGAAGAGAGGAGCCAGGAGCTGCCTTTGCAAACTTCCCATTGAGGAAGGCAGTACCAAGCCTGGAGTTTGGATGCAGCTGCAGCTTTCCAAATGAGCTCGCTGGAAAAGGTACTTGTTATCGTACAGCACCAATTGGAAAAGGAGTTATGTAGTATGAAAATATTTGTCTAGATAATAGATCATGTGTGGAGGAATGTTAAAAGAAAAATATAGTTGTTGAAATCCAATATGTATTGAGAAACATAGTACTTTTTTTCTGCTCAACAAAATAAAATTCAATATTTCAATAATGTCACAAAGCCAATTTTGGCATTTTCAGTGTATTGGGGATTGTTTAGAAAAGTTTTTCCACACAATATTTATTATTATTTTATATTAGTTTTAATATATTTATTATTATTACCTTCTATTATTTTTCAAAACAAAAATCATTGCTATCTTTCATAAATCATAACATTATCTTACATTTTTTTTTTTTAAGTTTAAAGAGACTGAAGTCAGAGGAACTGCTCTGGTCAAAACAAAAATGTTTTCAGAGTTTTCTTTTTGCGAAGAAGTTCTATTTAAAATGCGTTACATTCTGATACTGAAAAGTTTGGAAAGCTTTGAAATCTCATTATTTTCCTGCAAAATGAGAAGTTCTGTCTTTCTCTACATTCAGTTTCTTTTTAAATAAATAGAAAAGTGCCTTATGCAACAATTTACTTTGACAGCAGAAGGACGATCTCATTTTTGATAAACGTGTGTAAATCAGAAAAAAAAATCATAACAAATCAGTACTCACATCAAGAAATTGAAATAAACTTGAAGAAATGATACTGGAATTCACATTACTATGATGGAAATCAGCTCAGGTGGGAGTAGTCCTGATGAGGGGGTTGTAACATGAATTACTGCATGTATCGCAGGAGACGCTCCTGCTCTCCTGGATTTAGCACATAGCTTCTAATAACCTTATTAAATCACATCTTGTAACGTGTGAGATCTGCCTCCTTACTGAGCTAGTACACACTGCTTACAGCAAGTCAGTGCAGGTGGAGAAAATACGTGTTTGCTTCCCAAGATTGTGCGCTATGTCCTCAGAATGTTTTTTACTACAGAGTTGTAGTAGCCCTTGGAGCAGACAACATACAGAAGATGTAAGAATGAGATAATATCACACCAGCCCCTTCTTCTCTTCATTTTTTTCTGTGTCTTAAGGAAACCCATGTGGCATCTTCTCATTCTTCCTTGACTTCTGAATGTTTTCCTTTAGGCAGTGGTGTATCCGGGACTAGACTCTGTAGTCTAGTTACATGTTACAAGATCTTCCTTTCAAGCTGAAATTTCATGCAAAGTACCAAAATTGCGCTAACAAAAAGCTGTATTCAAAGACCTGTGCCGATGAAGGAAGGCCGTGGAAGGGAGTTGTGAAGGGAGCTCAGGGACACCTGTGAAGTTGCCCTCTCCATCCCCTCACCTGGGGAACAAAAGCTCAGCACCCAGCATTACCATAGCACCAAAAGCCCTAAATAAATTGCTCTCTTGAGAAAAGAACAGATGTGACAAAGATTGTTCCAGTGTCTATTGCAGACCATAGCCAAAGCAGAAGAGTCTAAATGTGCTGGACTGGGATGGCAAGGGAAGTCACAACTGAGTTCCATCTAGGAGGGATTATTCTTACGCTCAATTCATCAATTTATGGGCAAGCTATTCTACAGGCAACACCGACTTGATTAAACAGAGCCATAATGACAGTGAGGGTAGGGAAGCACCCAGCCAAGTATGCAAACTAGCCTTCTCAGCCCAGAATAAAAGCTTCCTAACCAATAATTTCATGCTTTTATCTATATGATCATTAATACAGATATCAAACAATGGCAGCTCGACGTGGTGTCAAAGGCTCTGACAACCTCTAATTGATAATAAATAATTCAATTTCTATCCCAATCCAAAATTGCAGAATCTTGGGACATGTTCCAACTAAATGATTAAAAAGAACTTGGAATGTAATTATATCTAACACAACTGGGGATATTGCCCAGATGAAATTTACAGCAACTATTCAGAGCTACCGATTTCAATGACACTGGCAACTCTTTATGCCTACAGCAGAATGAGATGTTTGCTGCTCAGGCAGTGGCACCAGCTGCATTTTTTATGTGGCAGCTGTATGAGCCTCCCAGGCCCTTGCACTTCCCACAGAGGTGCAGTGCTCCCCAAAAGCCCCCCAGAGAATTTGGGCACATAGTTTAACCACAGTGAGATCCTTATTGTTCTGCACATGCGGAACTTCATCTTCTTTCTCATTCAGCTGATTCCTTCCCATGCCCCAAACTACTTGCATTACAATTACCAAAAGTTTCTAAGGAAATTAACATCTATAGTTCCTGAGTGAAACTAAGGCAACATGTTACAGCACGGAAAACGACTATCAGCACAATCCTAAAGTGAAGAATGTAACATTTCCAAGACATACCAATTGTTCTCAGTAATTCCCAAACTCCAAAACCAGAAGGAAACCTGAACATTTATTAGTTTAAACACAGGACAGGTATTTACAAGAGCATCCTTGCACAGGATTTCACTTATTTTTCTCTCATTTGAATAAATCATTTGCTAAAATGTTTGTTTCTGGATCTGTAAAATAGAGATGATGACATTTACTTTAATTTCTTAGGGTACAAATTGCTTTGAACAGCAAAGTTTTATTTTCTTGGGAGAATGATGTAATGTAGGTAACTTGAAGAAATAGGAAGGCTTCAGAGCCCTCAGGCCATCAGCAGTTATCTCTGGAGCTTCTGTGGAAACTCTAGAAATGCACAGGGCTCCCATGTTTTGTCACATCATTCCTGTTTCTTCATTCCCAGGCTCTTCTGGAAAACCCAGCATTAGCATTGCTGGAATTGCCACGCTCGCAGGCAGGGCAGGCTCAGCATGAGCAGAAGGATGTGCAAACAGAGCAGTATCTTCTAGTTCAAACTCTTAATTGCTCTCCAAGCGTCCTCAGGCATATTTCTCAGTCATTTACCAAAACTCTCATTATTAGTGAACACAAAGTGATAGAAGGAAACAGGAGCTTGTCGTGGTGCACAACACACTGCTGGGGATGCTGACCCAGAGCCGTGTTACCTGACAGAGAGGCCAGATACAGCAGCAGATACAGCATGGCATGGAGATCACCTGCGATACCTGCACAAGCAGAACATCTAAGAAAAGAAAACAGCTCTGTAATTTGGTGAACTTGGCATCCACCATGATCAGGTGAGTCAGGCTTGTTTCCTCAAGTAAAACAAGCCATAGTAGGAAGGGGCAGAGGAGCGCCCAGAGGGGAGCTAACCCTGCATTATCTGGGCTTGCACTTGTAACAGTTCCCTTAAATACGAGATGCAGCCTGAGCTCAGCGAGGTACTTAAACATATACTTAACTGTAAGCAAGGATGTCTCCTGTTGTAACCATTAGACCCTAGTGGAGCAGCTCATGTGCTTAAGTCCGAGGTAAAACCTCAGTTCATACAGGATATTCACTGTGTTTAGCCTACAGAAGAAAACTGCCTTACAGGGAATCCAGGCATCTGTCCGGTCAGGCATTACTCTGGAAGTGGATGGGAGAACTGGATTGGGCTCAGGGGACTTGCACCACTTTTACAGCCAGAACGCAGGTACAGAGAAGTTTGTTTGCAAAGTCACTTAGTGAACGATCATTGATACTTTGTGCTTAGGGATGAGTTATTATCTATCTGTAGGAAATAGGTTTCCCAGACACTTTGTAACACAAAATTCAGTAAAGAGGAGCAGAGTCCACATGGCAGGGTCCTTCTTTGAAAGACAAGAAGCCAGGGGCAGTAATAGAGGAATATGGTTAACTTCTACTTCACATCCAACATCTGTGGCTTGCAAAGGGCAGGGAGTGCTAGAAGAGCCGTATGTTTCAGCTCTAGAAACCAGGCAACATCCCTGCGAGAAGCCCTTCTGCTGAACAGACAGGGCAGGACTGGGACACTCGAGCTAATCTCTTGTGTTAACGAGAATCTCTCTAATAAAAAGCCTCCAAAAAGAAGGAAGGAGGTAAAGGCATTTCTAAGCCAGAAATTGGAAGAAGGTCTAGTTCCTAATTGGTAAGTAGAAATGCAAAAACATGTATTAAAAAAAAAAGTCATCATCTCCATAGTGTGTCACTAAGTGATTTGTCTTGTCAGCTCTAAATATCCACAGCTGCTCCATTTCCACCGGGAGCGATGGAGAGGGAAGAGCCTGTGGCCCAGCCTGCTTGTCGGGCGGCCGCACGGGCTCCAGCCCTGCTGAACAGGCACCGGGAGTGCTGTTGAGGTGAACTCGGTTTAATAGGTTGCTACTTACAGGCTTAGACTGATTTACAGGTGTTCGCACTGAAATATGACCACTCATGTCATCACTGCTAATCCTGTCCCTAACAAGCCTCCTCCACCTCTGAAATCCTCCCACTCTGACATATAGCTATTTTTTTGGAGGAGAAAACCACATACATACAAAAATGCAACAGTTCCCTCTGCATTTGCCTGCTCGGGAAGGGCAGGCTGACTATCACACACCTGACAGGTTGTCTGGAGCAGCACAGCACAAACCCGTAGTTGCCGGTGACGCAGTGGGTGTCAGCCCTCTGTGTGTGACAGCAATAAGAGGGATGTCACAGGGAGAGCAAGCACAGACCTTGCATCCTCCATCTCTGCAGCCTTGTGGAGAACCTCTTATTGGTAGTGCAAAGCCTAAGGATAGCTGAGCCACCCTCCTTGTGTCTTGCAGAGCAGCATTTTCCATTTTTCCCTGAGGAAGACTTTTCTTTTACTTTTCCTCTCTGGGTTGCAAAGCCTTTCCTGCAACTGAGTTTCTGTCCAGCTTGCAATCCAGTTTGGATCTTGACACGCTGCTTGAGAGCCAGCTTGATGGAAGGATGCAGTGCCCAAAAGCTGGTGCGCTGTCATGCTCCATACCCAGTGAACCAGTTTCTGTTCCCTGCTCGTGCAGCTCTGGCACCATGGCAATGATTTGCAGACATACCTGAGAACAACGTTCCCAGTGTATGTAATCTAAACAAAAAATTATCTAGGAATTAAAAGCAAATTTACAAAAGCAGATAACCTGGCTTTCTTATGTAATATATCATACAGGTCCTGACAGCTCTGCATTCATATGTCTCTTGGCTTAGCTGGGAGGGTGTTGCTGGGCACTGCAAGGTGCCCCATGGCAGCAAGGGGCTGTGTCCAGCAGTGGCTCAAGGTCGAGGGACTCCTCCTGCACCTGAGGTTTCGTCTCTGCCTCCTCTCCTGTATTTGGCCTCTACAGAACACCAGTATTTGGAGATACCTGGGGGCAGGTCCACACACTGCAGCCTGCACTTCAGTTCCTGTGGGTTCGAGTCTTCCCTGGGACGGACTGCACCGTGTTTGTATTTTCGTCCCATTCAGTTTTCCCTATGGTTTCCTCTTTCCATCCTCTCCTGGTCTTTTTTTTTTTTTTTTTTTTTTAAATCAAACAGTGCTTTAAAGCCATTTAGAAAACTTAGATAAGGAAAACTAAAGCATGGAAAAGATGTCCAAAGCTAACAGGTAGACTTTCTTCCTCCTGATGGGTCCTTTTTGTGCCCCTTGCCTCCCACTTTTTTATTCCCCTCTCCCTCTCTTTTCTCCAGGTGGTAAAACCGAGCACTTGACAATGAGGCATGACAATGTGGTGTTTCTTTTTAATGAAAACACAGAATACATTTGGGATGATAGTATATTCCTATAGTGGTAAGCTATGTGAAAGTAACTTATGATATAGAATTGGGGAGAAACCCTCAAACACACACCTATGCAGTCTCATCAGGGTCTTCTAAAGCACAGCTTAGGGCCTCTCCAAACGTCAAGACCATTCCGTAGCATATTTAGCTGGAAAAGATATGTGAACAGGTTTAACAACAACTCCCTCTTCTGTCCTTACACTTTGTTCCTGACACAAGCAGATCACCAGTATTTGGGGCATCTTCAAGCGTATGCAAAGACTCGACTCATACCCTGGGGTGCTTATGAGTGAACTGAGGTCTCCAATGGGCATTATGAACCCCAGAAAGAGGCAGGAAGTAACAGAAAAAAAACAGAAAGCCTCAAAATAGCGGCGCGTGCTCGGGCGGCCGGCAGAGCAGAGCGGAGCGGAGCGCAGGCCTGTGCAGCAGAGCGCTCAGGCGCAGCGCCCGGCGCAGGGCCCTGCCAGCACAAACGCCCCCTCAGAGCGCCCGAGAGCCCCCAGCCAGCCTCGGCAGCGCTATCCGCGAGGGGCTTTGCACTCGGTTACGCGCTCGAGCGGAGCGCTTACACTTTTGCATCCGTTTCTCCAAAACGCAGGTAAAATTAGGTCTGAGCCCGCGAGTAACGACCGGGTTGTTATTGTCGCTCGCGCTCCGGGTCCAGCCCTGCCACCGCCCTCCCGCTCCCGTTACCTCAGCGGCTCGGCCCGCCCGCGTTGGCGGCCAGGCCCCCGCAGCGGGGGAAGGAGGAAGGGAAGGAAAAAAGGAGGGAGGGAAACAGGATGGAGCGGCCGCCAGGCCGGGCAGGAAGCGCCAGCCCCGGCCACCCGCAGCTTCCCCCGCCGCGCCGCCCCAGCGGGCCTACGTGACGGCGGCGCCGCCATTTTGTGCGGCGGGCGTCCCCCGGC
>JAWLRI010000170.1:746772-769244 GCA_034781795.1 Crypturellus tataupa | reverse complement strand
GCGGCGGCCCCGGGGCCCGGCCGCCCCCCGCGCGGGTCCCTCCGGGGCGGCAGCATCGCCCCTTCCCGCAGCCCCGGCAGGGGATGCCCGCCCGGGCGCCGCCAGCCCTGTCCCCCGCCGTGGGGGACTCGGGGCTCGAAGCCGCCCCCTGCTGCGCCCCGCTCGGAGCCCTGAGCGCGACCCCCTCCCCGCGCCTCTGCTGGGTGTCCCGTGTCCCCCGACGGGCTCCCGGGGGCGGCCGCGGGCTCCCCGCTGCACACACGGCGCCTGAGCTTTATTTTGGAAACAGAGCTGAGTTCTGGCTGTTAACCCTCCCGCTTCCACCTGGGCGCCTTTGACCTTGCGCGGCAATAGTGGTCGAGGGAAAGCGGGATGGAGTGTTTGCAGGGCTGCCTTCGTCTAGCTGGCTCTGAAATGTGATTTTTTTTTTTTTTTTTGTTTGGGCTGTAATTTGTCATCTGAAATCGGCAGCAGAACTTTGACTCTGCGTGTGATGCAGGAAGAAAATCGAGTGTAGCCTTTGGGGTATCTGTTGTCATTTGTGGGGCATCCTTTACCCTTCAAGCTTCAGAAAATGTCCCCAGCAAAATTAATCTTTGCAGCGCAGTTAGAACCGAAGCAACCTGAAACTAGAGTCTTTCAGAAATCAGGCACTATCTCTTCTAGCTTCTCTTTTCCCAATGTGGTATTATTACAGTGAGTTTCTCATTGCTTTTTTTCTATCTCTGCTGCCTTGTCACTTGTCCTTTTCACAGAGAAAAGGAGAGAATTCAGGACTGATGGTCGTGAGAACAGTCAGTGTGACAGTAGATCTAGCCACTTCTTGCCTGGATCTACGTGGAAAAGGCTTAGGAATGAAATATCAAATAGATTCTGTCGTCGTCTCCCAGAAACTTAGCACTTTTAAAAAAAAGTCTTATTTGAAGGCATAAGTTTAAGCTCTGTTCTCCCCCTTATAGTGAAAGTCTAGATCAGGTCTGATTTTTTGACAGTCATGTTGCTGTTTGCAATAGCTGTTTAAATCTGAGCTTGGTCTAGTGTGCATTCTTGGTTGTGGCTTGACTGACAGTTTTAATCACCACTCTGAGTGTGTTCGCTTCCAAGTGATCATCAGAATAATGTGCAGCGTCCTTATTCGAAGTGAATTTTTTTTGTCTTTAAGTGAAGAACTGATATAGCACATGTGAAAGATGGTGTTGTAGTGGAAAATAACTGAGACTTCTGAGTGCTAACTTTGAAAGCTTCTTACAGATTAAACAGTTATTTTGGTGCTTAAGAGAGATTGAAAGAAGATTATTTATATGAATTTATTACCTTTTCTTTCCCCCCTGCTCTGTTATCTCTCCCTGTGTAAAATATCTTTCATGGTGAAACAAACCTCAAATATGAAGCTGCCTTGTTTATTTGTTTAAAAGCTTCAAAGTAGTTTGGGGAAGCTGTCTGCAGAATAAAAAAGGTAACAGGAGGACATGTGTTAAGTAGCATAATGCTTCAGTTGTAGAGGTTACATCTATCACTGTTTTTAAGAAAGCTTGTTCTTAGGACTACTTTAAAGCTGTGTATGCTTCTAAAGTGTTATACAAAATCAATTGTATGGCCTTCTATTTTGTGGCATAACCACTAGTTAAGTCACTTCTCAATAGTGTTATCAGTTCCTGTCTGTTGATGATAGCATGCGAACAAACATATTTTGTTAATTTGAAAATTTTTAAACAAAGTTATAGTCTTACTCAATCATGGTAAAATATCTTTCGTATTGCAGCAGAAAACAACTTATCTCTGCTTATAAACAAGGAAAATTGTATATAGGGTTAGTGGACAAGAAAAAGGTAAAGGATAACGGCCTTATTAGAGAGCACGGCCGCTGTTGCTGCTTAATTTTAAGCCTTGCTGTTTGGCTATCCAGCTATACTCACTTAATCTTCTGATTTTTGTCAGTCTGTGCACTATTTATGTCTGATAGGGGAGCTGCTTTGTGCTTTTACACCTAAGCAGAGGGAATATGCATGCGTAAGTGAGAGCTTTTAGCTCAGTTGCTTACCCGAAGTGTGCTTTGCCTGGCTGTGGAATCCCTGGGAGGTGTGCACTTGCCTCAGAGGAGCAAGCAGACAAGCTGTGATTGTAGTCTCGCTTGGGAGTACTCTCTTTTTTTTTGCTAGGTATTTACTTCATGCTATCTCATAAAATGAATATTTTAAAAAAGTTTCAGGCAGTCCGTTTGCTTGTTTTCATTCCTTAGCTGCGATTTGGCTTATCTAACTCTGTGCTACCATCTGGGAGACAGAAAGGTGTTTTTTGTTTGCTCTCATCCAGACAATGAAGCAATAAGGACTCCAGTGTTTTCTGTAAGTGTCTGACACTGGTCTGTCTTCTTGTAGTACAGAGTTGCTGTAGCTGAAGGACTTAGCATTTTCTTCATCAGTATCGCAAATTCCATTGCACTGAAATGAAAGTAGGTAACAAACTGGGAAAGAACACTTGAAAAAATGCAGCCCCATTTCATATGACCAGCTCCTAAGTTATGCCTGGAATTTCTACTTTTACTATAGTGGTGCACAGAACAGACTGGTAATAGAACGTCAAGGACATTTCTTTCTTAGGAAACAAGATACTAGATTTTGTTACACTGGTTGTTCAGATAATTTTTAAAAAGCTGGCAGTATTTTTGTGTGCTGTTTTTCTTTTTTTTTTCTTTTATTTTCTTCAAAAAAAAAGTTTTCTTACAGTCCTCTCATTTAGACACTGATCCCTGCCTTCCACCAAACCATCTAAGCTATCCTAAACTTTTTATAGGAGGAGCCTGTTGTTTCACTCCTGAAGAGGACTACCTCTGTGTTTGCCTTTCAGCAGTCGATTTTTGAAGTTCAGACCTTAGATTCAGATCAAGTTGTGATTGATCAGGAAAAGGCTCGTTTTGTCCAGGTGGGTTATTAAAATAGAATTGTGTGAAACACTGTTTCTTGTCAAGAGAAGTAGTTAACTGAGACTGCCTTTTACCTGAGCTGTGCAGAGTTTTGGCTTCAGTTTATGTGGATCACGATAGCGAATCTGGAGCTTTCAAGAAGAATATTAAATAATAGCCTCTATAAAATCTTAATGTTCTCTGTTAACAGTTCAATATTGGGTTTTTTTGTCAGGTTTTCGCTTTAGATGTACTTTTTCTTTTCAAGTATTAGCTTCTAGCTGATAGATACTTGGTAATCTCTCTAAGGTTTAATACCAAGAAAAAGTTCAGTTTAACTTTAAAGAGCTTTTGAATAGGAAAAGACATAGTAAGGGTCACTGGTCTGGTCCTACTTTATTCATTAATTCATTGAATAGCTAGCCATCTGCGATGCAATCTTTATGAAGAAGATGAAATTTGTGACTGTTTGGTTACATATCCACTTTAATTTAAAAATCGAATGAACTGATGATGATTCCTTCACTTTCAAGTGACTATAGCTGAAGTTCTGCCTGTGCAAGTAGCTCGTGTTCTCTGTAGGGCTATGAGTGGAGCAGTTACTGCCTTTTTTCACTTCTCTTCCTCTAGTGCGGTAAAATAAGTTAAGGGAGACTAAATGCTTGATAGGTTGGAGGATGTGTACTGAGACATGGAAGAGTTCAGTGTGTTAATTTTTAACATGCTTTTGGTCAGTATCCATCCCTCATGCCTGCTTCTGCCTTCAGTGCTAGTTTTCTTTTAATTATATATTAATAATTATGACTCCTGTTTGGCAGCTGAACATCCAGGTTTTGATTTCTCCAGCGTTTAAATGGATTAAGCTCTATTCTTCAAACACCACATTTTTATTTTACCAGTAGCATACCTTTTGCTCTGCCAGTGCTTTGCAAAAGAGTTAAATAGTGTGAATTCTTTCTTTTTAAAGATTCCTTAACCTTGATGTTTATTATTATATTTTTACTAGTCGAGGCCTGAATTAATTGGCACTTGGTATTTTCACTGGACTTGTCACTACAAGTGTCTGTGTGTATATATATGTTTCCCCTACAACTATGTAAGTTTGTGTGTATGTGTGTGCATATATATATATATACACAAAATATATATAAAATTTCCTTTTGCATAACTTCAGAAAGTAGTTAAATTTAATAATTAATATGTAAAAATGTTCATAATGTGATGACATGTTTTTTGACCAGACTTTTGTGAAATTAGCGAACTCCCATGTATTCACTAGATTTTTACCTTTTTTACCTTTCCTCCCCATTTAGCCTCCTGCAGTGTAATCTTGCAGGAGAAGAGCACTTCAGTCTATAAAGAAAGAGAAGAAAAAGAAAATTCATGAGTTTAGGAGATTGGAGGAAAAAGCAAACTAAAGTCACACAATTG
This sequence comes from Crypturellus tataupa, assembly GCA_034781795.1. Classification (NCBI taxonomy): domain Eukaryota; kingdom Metazoa; phylum Chordata; class Aves; order Tinamiformes; family Tinamidae; genus Crypturellus; species Crypturellus tataupa. Next base: position 764,911 of record JAWLRI010000170.1, on the reverse strand, counting down.
TGCAGCACTGATTGCACTTTTTTGGTGTAAGGTTAGCAAGGCTGCCTCTTTTCTAAATGTATGGAGTTCATCTATCATGTGTAGTCCTCAGCTCTTTGAAGAAGACTAAGTACATAATAGTAAAAGGAAAGAGGAATGAAATGTCAAAGATATAGGAAAATACCTTGTCTGCCTTGTTTTTTAAAAAAATTGTATGATTAATGGGCAATTCTTATAGATAATTGGCATACTTTCTGTGTTTTTGAATTGAATTTACCAGTAAGACATTCCTTTTTTTTGGAATATCACTTAAATTATTTAACTGTTAATACTAAACTGTTAATAGTTTAGTATAAAAATCTTAAGGAAATCTGTGGAATATTCTAAAATAATAGAGTATGTCTACATAAAATAAGTTCAAATATTTGTCTTCTGTAAATGTGGCATATGCTGTTTATTAGAAGGGCCAGTTTTCAGAGCAATACCACATTTATTAAACATTTGCCTGAACCAAATCTAGTTCAGGTCAATGAATAAACTATCACAAGGCAATGATTTTCTCTTTTGTTCCTCTCTTTGTGCACCCATTGAATCAGTGTTTAACCCTTGTTCTGAAATCTAAATTGGACAAACGGATTTTCTCTATGTAGAAACCTGTCACAGGTGGAGCTGCAGGATTTTTATGCCGTTAGTGATAAGTTGAGTGTTCTTAAAGCAAAAGATAACATTGAAGGAAAGCCTTGCTTTCCTGTCCATTTGGGATATTAACTTCTGAAGGAAAAGCCTCCCTCCTTGTGGTGATATTGCAGGTGAAAATGTTCTCTGCAACGCATGTTCCTCCCAACACTGTGTACTTTGTGGTGAACTGTATCAAGGGTATGTCTGGGTCGGGAAGATATAAAATTAAATTCATCATTAAGCATGGCTAATACCATACTGGAGGATCAGGGGATTCAGAGACAGTAATGCTAGGGGTAGGATCCATGGTGAGAGTGAACCTCACAGTCTTAATTTCTTTGCTTTTTGGAATTTAACTTATTTCTAAAAGAGTGAATTCAACACTTTGTATTTTGCAGTAAGGCTTTCATGCCTTACATTCAGCACAGTAAGGGTTGTCATGCTTTACACACTGAATAAAAAATATCTAACAAAATATTTACTAGTGCAATTACTACGCCATTTTTGGAGTTATAGAAGCTTTAGGTTTTGTATCCAGAAGAAAGCTTTGCTGCTGACAAAGATCAGTACATTGCATTATAACACTATGGGCACATACAGTTTTTTAGTTTGCCTCACTCACAAAAAAGTAGGCACTGAAATGGTGTGTGTGTGGTATTAAAGGTGTTCACGCTGAACTATACTGAGAAACAGAATGCTAGCCAATATAGAACACTTTGTCAGGGCTTTCTCTGAAAACGTGTTTTGCTGTTACTGGGAATCCTATGTTTTTGTTTTTTAACTCCTCTCCAAGCATTTACTGAATTGAAACAGATCACTGAATGTCAATTTAGCAATAACACTGGGAAAACAATGGGAAGGGGCTGTGTGGCTGGGAGGAAGAGCATAGAAGGGAAAAAGTGGGGGTCCTCTTTCAGCAAAGTCAGGCTGCCAGAACAGATCCAGAGACTTAGGAATTGTCTCCTCCTCTGCCTCCGTGTTAACTCTGTTGTTTTCACACCAGCTAGGCTGCTGTCACTGTACAGCTACTTTTATCTTGCTACAAAGTTTTAATTCAGGAGCCAGTTCCAAGCTTCTTTACAGGTTTGTGGAATTTAAGTCACTTACCTGAAGTGTGGCAATTCCCTTGAAACGGAAGGATGCAATCTGCAATCAATGTTTGTTGTTAGCAGACAGTTGTTTTTTAAATGTACAGTCTTCAACTTCTCAGACAGAAGATCTAGGACAAAAGGACTGAAACACATCTTCAAGGATTTCATTATTTATTTATTTATATTACTGCTGTCAGAAGTCTTCTGGATAATCTAGAGGACCATGAAGATTTTGGAAGAGAAGTCTTTCTGATAAAAACAGAAAAAAACTATTAGAAGAGCGATAAATATTCAAATAGTGATGCAGTTAGACACTCTCTTCTTCCTCTGCTATTTGTCTTTTATTTTTCAGGGCAATATGGACTGAGATGTGACAAGCATTTGCCTTTTGCAGGTTATTTGAGATGAGTCTGTTGTGTGGTTCCAGACTAAGTTTTCATGCTGCCCTCTGATCTCTTGAAAGGATCCTCAAGAAGCAGAATCTTTCTTGCAGTTAGATTGTATGTAGGTGTTTTCTCCCAGATTTACCAGGGAAAAGATTTTACTTGGCAGCAGTTCACGGTCATTTGCAATGTTCACAGTATTCACAAAGAAAAGAGCTTATTTTTCTTTTTGAACAATGCATGTGTATCCATATCATGGTAAATAGTTAGTAAGAAATGTAGTACATTGGATTCAGTAGTTCAGGGTCTGATCTTGTTCTTCTACCTGAGTCTCCTGGTTAATCGAGAGAAACTACACCTCCTTCCACTTCATTTGCTGGATTGGTTATGAGCAGCAGGTGACAAAAGGTCTTTCTCCTCAAGAAATTTCAAATAATCAGCATATCATAGATTTATGATTATATCATGGGTGGCAGAGAATGTATCATTATTTCTTGGGTAGTCCTTGCTAGGCTGAACTGCGAATCTATCCTGATTTGGTTTATTGCTTGAATGCCTGCAGTGAAACTGTTCAGCAAGGTAATTCTTGTCAGAGGAGATCATTTGCTGTTATTTTTCTGTGCATCTTCTTGAGAGAAGAATTGATGCATATGTGGTACTTCATTCTTATGCTCCTTGGAGGAGGAGTCTTAGCAGTTGTTACTGCTGCAAATACAATTGTACAGAGGAACAGGCGTAAAGCAACTCTTATACTTAGTGATGAATACAGCTAACAGCAATTTAATGGCCAAGCTTTCTTCCTTCATCTCCCCATGAGCTTTGTATAGATTTGGTTAACTAAAGGTGTTTGAACCATTGATAAACAAGAAGCAAAACAAACTGGCGTAGACTACAGAATCCTCTGTAGGTGCTCTCCTCTATCAGTAGTAACGCAGTATGGAACTGCTTCTAAAGCTACATGTTCAAAAGCTGCAAGCTGGGTGGTGAAAGAGAAGGTGGTAGCCTTGTATTTTATTTTCCTGTGACAGTTTATAATTTAGAGACTGCTTATGTTAGATTCTTGTAGACCCTTCAAAGACTTCTGAAATATATGTAAAATCTACATTGGTGCTCCAGTGTAGCTATAATATCAGTCACTATTTTCTCTCCCTCGCCATGGGAAGCAAATTAAGGGCTGACAGTTCTGCGGTGTTTATGAAGCTTGTTCATGAAGGTAATGAATTTGGCCCTTTTAACTAAAAAAGAGCAAAACAAAACTGTGTACTATGGACTGTGTTGTCACTGGGTGTTTCTCAGATAAGTTCATTGACCTGAACTGTATACACTGGGAGCTGTGAATTGAGTGAATGATGGTAAGTATGTTGTAACCATAAGGTTAACTTTGTGGAAGTGCATGTTGATGTGAATTTGTCAGCTTAATATGCAGCTGTGTTATGACTCCATAGTAAAGGTACCTATATATACATATATGTATCAGTGGGATTTTTTTCAACATAGGTTTTTTTTTTTTTTTTTTCACTGTAAGTGAAACTGTGTTGTTTATGTTTTCCACTTAGCTTTGGAGTATTTATGTGATTGTCCAGGAGGAGCTTGTAGAAATCATTGGAGGATGAACAGGCTTTAGTAAGGTTCTGACCCAAATTAAGCTAATGCATGAGTTAATATTTTTTTAGTGCAAAATAAGGTAAGTTGGTTGAAAATATTACAAAGCTTGGATTTTAGAGGCTTTGTAGGTGCATGGGAGAGATAAAGAATAACAAATAACTATCCAGACTTGCTCTGTAAGAATGAAAAAGAAGGAATTTCTTAAAGGTAGAAGCATATGGACACTTGCCAATAACACAATAGTGATATCTTTTTGAGTAAACAGAAAAGCAACCTTGATATTCAATGACTTCCCCATCTCTGATGTTATATAAATTATGGAGAAATACCATAGGTTCCAAAGCAATGACATATGAATGTTTTATGAGATAACTTATCTGAGTAAAAGAAAATTAAAATAATTCAGGAAATCGGTGTGTATATAAGGTGTACAGTGACATTCTTTCTGTGGAAATGGCTGAATTGGGCCTTGTTTTTTGTTGTATTTATTTATTTTGATCTCATGTTACTTGGTTGTCGTTAATTGAAGCTTACCCACATCTTCCTATGAGCTGGTCATAGGTAGTTTGTAGAAGATGGTCTCAAGCTGCATCATTTATTCTTTATCATAAAGATTGGCAATCAGATAACTGGAGGTTGTTTTTAAAAGACAAGTACCTAGCATAGGCTTGTGCAGTGGCTTTGGATACAGGTCTCAGGAATAGTGTGGATCCTTCCCTACCCCCAGTCAAGTATTTATATGCGGTGAAAAAGTCACTTTGCATCTCCCTTTGAACTTCTTGAGGTTCCCCTGTCCATCCTTGTAAGCTGTCCAGGTCCCTCAGGATGGCATCATTCAACCCAGGTCCATCTGGGGTATCAGCCACTCCTGCCAATTTGGTATGGTGAGCAAACGTGCCGTGGAGGCGCTCTGTCCTTCGTCCAGGTCGGTAATGAAGACGTTAAACTATATTGGCCTCAGAATTGGCCCCCAGGATGCACTGCTAGTTACTGGTCTCTGACTGGGCTCTATGCCCCTGATCGCCATGTGTACAAGGCAGTTTTCAGATTGCCTCACAGTCTACTGATCTAGTCTGAATTTCATCGGTTTGTCTTTGAAGGTGTTACAGAAGACATTGTTTACCTTGGCTTCAGCATGGCTTTTCATGTGAGTGTGGCTCATTCACCAAGCCAGTTGTTTTACTGTAGAGCCTCTCAAGTAGGTCAGGCATGATTTTCCCTTCATAAATCAATGCTGACTACTCCAGACACCTGCTTGTCTTCAGTATGTTTGGAAATGGTTTCTAGGAGGGTTTATTCTGTGATCTTGCCTGGGATTGAGGTGATGCTGTCTAACCTGTAGTTCCCTAGGTCCTCCTTTCACCCATCTTGAAAAGGGGTGACATTTGCTCTCTTCTAGTCCTTGGGAATCTTTCTCGCATCCTATTTGAATACACTAATATTTTGTGAGTTGTGACAGAGCTTTCCTTCACCTCTAGTATTAGTCATTTAAGTAGATCTATGTTCCAAATAACTTTAATCACTTTAGCTAAAAGATCTTTGTTTACTTATTTTTAACTGCTTTTGTATCAGTACAACTGCTTTTGGGCCAGTAGTTTTGTAGAAACAGTGTTGTTCTAGCCTATGTTGTGTGCAGAAAAAGGGAAAAACAGACCTACACCATGATCAAGGAAAAGGGTAAACTGAGGGGTCACCTCTGTGTCGTTGTGAAGGAAGGAGAGTGTTCTGTGAAACATCTGCAAGCTGAAAGGGAGAGAACAATGATGTCCAAAGTAAAACTCCAGAAACGCATGCGCTGTAGATAGTGGATCTGCAGTCTTGTCTTGCTTTCTAGCTCCACTTCTACTATGCTGTCCTCCTTGGTGATGAGGACATAGCTGCAGTAAGTCAGGTTTAACTCTCACAAAATGTTCTTTAAAGACTCAGCACTAGCGAAAGACTGCTAAGAGGCACCTTAATGAAAGTGCAGCAGTGAAGCTGAAAGGAAGAAATTTCTAGAAAGATGGAAAAAGAGTGGGTGAAAAATGGGCAACAAAACTAAGTACCTGTTTAGTAGAGTTGTTTCTTTCAAAGAAGCTAACAGGCCAGAAGAAGAAGACGTAAGTTAAAAGATATTAGGCAGATCCATTTTTAAATACAACATTTGGAAATTATTTTATTTTGATCCTCCTTGAAAGGTGTGTGATATAAACAATGTGGAAAATAATAATATTGTTTAAAGAACAATAATGTTCTTTAAAAAGAAAATAGCCAAAAAGAACCCTCTTGATAAGCATGAAAAGAGAAGTACTTGGGTTTTTATTTAAAATTACTTTTAGTAAAAGGTGCAAAGAAGCATGCATCATAACGTGATAAAGGAACAGTAGTAATTTGCTAACTCTAGGATTATTTTTGGAAAGCAGTGAGTTGGAGAATGCTTCAGAAAGTTAGCATGGACCATTTTTAAATTCGAAACCAGTTAAAGTAAATTTACAGATTTCCATTTAAAGAGGATTGTACTTCTGAAAGTTTAATTGTGGAACAAAATAAATCTTGCCAAACAAAATGGTTTTTAGAACACGTAGATTTTACCTTCTGATATTAGTAAAACAATTTGATTTACTTTTCGTGTGAACTAAACTCTTGACTCTGAGGAATGTCCTGTGAAATGAAAGCTGACTTTGTAATTGAGCTTTGCTGGAGGGTGACTGCTTAAGACAAAGTAGGTTGTGTTTGGAGTTCACCTATTTCACTTTTGTCACTCTATTATTACAAATATTAAGGAGAAGAACCTAAGAAAGACATCTTTAAACCACTTTATATTTTAGCTCTTGTGGACTCTCGTTTTTCTTTGGTAGCAGTATGGGAGGCGCGTGTGAAGAGCCTCAAAGTTAGCAGTATAAGGCATTTGTGTGCATTTACGCATTAAGAAAATAGGATGTGCTTTTGTATAAAACCACAGAGCAAAGCTCTTCATTGTTATTACACCTGCAGACTTGGATCTTGAGATTCTTTTACTGCAACTTGTATCTTGGCACTGGTTTAATGTATTGAATTAGTGGTCTGACTTGAAGCTGGCCCTGTTTCCAGTGGGCTGTTGGTCTGGGTGACCTCCAGAGTCCTCTCCAAACGAAATTATTCTGCGATTCTATAAAAAGCACTTGCGAGGAAATCAGAAAATGAATCATAGAATTGTGCTCTCATTTTAAGGTACCCATGCTTCCCTGCATGGTATTAGGAGCACACTTTTATTTGCATTACTTCAGGATCATTTTTAGATAACGTATTTTTAAAGTATGCACAGAATAGGGAAGAACTAAAATACACGAAAAAAAGGTTTTGAGATAAATGTTTCTGGTGAGTTGTTTAGACTACAACTGGGATTGTTTAAAAGTAAAACAAAGCAGACTTGTGTTTTCGGCCAGTGTGAAGATTTTCACAAGGCTTTCTGCCATTGCTTCAGCATTACTGACTACCTGCATGTTTTGGCTCTCCCCCACCCCTAAATTCTAAGCACTTGGGATCACAAGTGGCAACATTTTTGTTTGTTTTATGGTATTTTTTTTCCTTTTAATTTTGTTCATGTCTATTGTGTGAAGAAACCTTTTGACTTGGAATATCTTTCTGGTTTACATTTGGAAGTGTTCATCAGTGTTTTTCCTGACCGTTACTAGTAGCTTGCTTTTCAGTAAAACTGTTAAGCTACTACAAGGTGGGAAAAGGGGAGGTCATTTAAAATCTCTCTTCCAGATGCTCATCTGTTAATAGATTTCAAGGAAGAAGTTTGCCTAAAGAGTGGGGAGGAGAAATAACTTAGTTTTGATTTATTTTATTTTATTTCATTTTTTTTTACTCAGGGTGATCACATTAAGATTATTGCATTACTCTAATTAAAAATTAATTGAATGCAGTCAATAAGCAGCTTATGGCCAGTGGATTTTGGTGACCATTTCTTCACGCTACTGTGTCATGTGTCTAAAGAAATGATAAGCAGAGGGCCTCCAGATAAACTCTTTCTTTGCCATGTTACAGCAAAAGGCAGGAGGAGGGCTTGGGTAGGTTGCTTCACAAGACTGCTTTTGATGACTTTAAGGTAAGATCCAAAATAATCTGCCACTGTCAACATCAGCAGTAATATTTGACTCTAAGGTGCCGGCGATTAGAATTTTACTTTGTATAAACTGCTTAAACTCAGAGCTGACTGAAAGTTAAAAGTACTGTAGGTCTAAGTGTGAACTAACTCATGCAGAATGAGAAATGTAACCTTCAAGCTGTAAAACAAATGCAAATATTTCTATGGATGCAGTGGAGTCTTATTTGGGTAGGCTGTGTGCTGTAGATATATTATCTTTATAAAACAAGTGCTATTCAAAGGAAGGACTAATGCTTGTAGATATCCAATCTGTTTACTGTTAGTGACAGTTAATAGTGACTGCTTATAAACTATATGGGCACCAGCTGCTTTTCACCTGGGGATTTTTTTTTTCAAAAATTGCCACTGGAAAATGTGATTTATGCTTTTAAGACATTTTATTTTTCAAAGCCTGGAGAAAAGTGCTTTCTTTAAAAGAATAAAATAAAATAGAAAAAGCCTTTCCTCATTAGAGTTTAGTCAATACAAGCCTGTTGTGTACTATTTTACTCTTTAACTGTATTTCCTTCCTGTCTCAGGAAGGATGGCAGTGAAGTAACATCATATATATATATATATGAATATATATATATATTTATTTATTTATTTATTTTTCCTCAGAGAGCTTTATTCCCCAAAACATAGTACAGGAAACAGTTCAGAGTTTAAAGAAGTGGAAGTTTTAGGAGAGAGAACTATAATTTCTACAGGATGTGATAGTTCTGATTGCTGGGACCTGATGCCTTTTTTTTCGGAGGTGTATAACAAGACTCCAGAAGGAATTGTGTAAGGTTAGAGAAACTTAGGGATTTTATGGTGTCAGAAGGGTACTTTTGTGTGAGAAGTTGAGAATATTGCTCACTCTGGGAACTTGGTCCAATGTATAATTGGTTAGCACCAATTCTGGAGCCTTCACCTCTTCCAGGCAACAACACTAATTTTTTTTTTGATTAATCATGTTCTGTAGTCAGATATATAGGTTTTTACCTCTATTAAAAAGGTCAACCAACATTGATTTTTTTTTTTAATCCTGGCACATAGAGGGAGCCTAGAAAATTAGTATTTCACCCATCAAGAAATTGATAAAAGAACACAAACTCTTAGACTTCTGTTTTGCTGGTCTATTTCTGGCCCTGATAACACTGTGGGTGTTTTCAGGCATAAAAGGAATAAAACCTGAATATTTGGTTTCTTGAATGACAGACTGCTTACCTTGCCTCGAGGGTCCCTCCTTACTTCCCAGGCCAAATTTGATAATTGCGCTGGATGTGCACAAGAGGGAAGACTTTCAACGAAAGCTCTTTGCTCAAATATTTTGATGTTTAACTTTAAGTCAATGCAATATTATAACAGTAGACTTTTTTTAAGAGACAGTAAAAGTGAAATGAATTATTTAATGTTGCAGTTAATAAAATGCAGGATGCTTGATTGGCTAATGTCAGCAACTCCAGCATAGTTTAAAACATACTTGAATCGTTATAAAGTATCCCTTGCGTACCTAAAAATACTTTAAAACTCTATTTTTGTTAAAAAGCTTACCAAGTTTAATACATCTGGTCTTCCAACTCTGGTATTTAAAAACCAGCCATTTTCAGTATCGCTCTCTCAATATTACAGTAGTGAACCAGTTTTAGCTTAGTGGTTTGCATATATGAATTATTGTCCTCCTTGAAATGGATTGCGCCGGGACAAGGAAACAGCTGAAATAAAAATAGACTGTCTCTTTGTTTTCACAAATGGTTTTAATTATCTTGTGCTGCTCCACTGTGGCTTTTCTTGCCAGACTCCTTGGAATTCAGCAAAAGGCATACAATGTTTGTGTACACTTTTGTCTTTTTTTCCTCAATCTGAACATATATTAAAAATTAGCCAAAGCTTAACATTTTTTGAGTTAAGAATAAATGATTGTAGGAAGTTCAGTGGCAGATTATCTGAGTTGGTAGCAAAACCTGTTTTGCCGCTGACTCTTCTGCCTACAACAATTTTAGCGTCTTGGAGAACAGCTTATGGTTGGAGAAGTAGTGATATTTTACAGAAAAGGAAAATTAACAAATTGTATCTTTTATTTCTGCATTTTACAAAACTTTCTTTGCATATCTTTTTCTTTTTTAAAAAATATTCAATATCAATTTATGCAGAAAAGGTCGTGTAGTATTTCTGTTGAGATATAGAAGATTTTGTGTGCACAAAAATGCTAATGAATAAATTCTGTTTTGTTTTGGTGCAGGTTTTTGGGAGGCCTGATGACAGTTTAATTGGGGTTGCAAGCAGTGCTGTTGGAATTTGCAGATTTATGTTGATGGGCAGATTTTTCTAACCTGTGGGGTTTACTTGAGGAATGCTGGTGATTACTGGTGGTGAATGTCATCTGGGTATCTTGTTTCAAAATTGTAAGACTACTTTTGCCTTTTGTGGGCAGTCTTTTTATTTGGATAGCCAGGTTGAATATTTCTTATCCTTTCCAATTTAACTGTGGATTATAACCTTTTCTATGTTAAGTTCCTCTTTGAGGCTAGTTGTCAATGTAGATGCTCAGGAAAAACAAGGAATCAACTTTGAGGACTGGTCTTGCAGAATTTTCCCAGTGTTTTTACGAAAAGTGTCTGAGGCTGTTAGGGGTTCCCTGGTCCTTTATCAGTACAATTTTAAATCTGTTTATACTGCAAAGAGCAGAGCCATCTTTTGGTTTTAGTCTAGCGTATCAATAAGATACAGGCTCATGATTCACTTTTGTGCATGAAGTTGCAGGAAACCAATGCAGCAGAAACTAATAACTAGAAACTTGCTGCTTGGTAGCCACTGAACTGTTTCTTGGTCTCCTGGGACAATGAACTACTCTTTGGATAGATCTTTTAAATCCTGTAAGGAGTCAGTAGCTGCTATAGGGTAGCTTTTGGTTCGGGATTTGGTCTCCCTAATCCTACTTGCTGTTTGGTTTTCCCTTATTTGGAATATATGCATTTTTATAGCTGCAGATTGTTTTCCTTTGGGTGAAGAGGAAAAGGAAGGTGTGTATGGTTTGTACCCTAACCCTGTTGCCGTTCCTTTCTTTAAAAAAACACAGGCTCTTCTACCAGCCAGGGATCTGTGCTGCAGTTTTATCGGAGCTAAGGCATTCTGATCTTGACACAAACACATTACTCAATTTTATTGCTACAAAAAGCGTCCTTTGTTACCAATAAAAGCTACTCTTTTAACCTTTGCTCATCTGGTTTTGGTTTTTCCTGGTACTTTCCTGGCATATTTCCATTCTTTATTTGTTCATACCAACCTTTTATATTTTCATTAGAGTTCTCTACATGATATGTTTATTTGTTGAGAGGAAGAGAGATGATAGTCTGTAAGCAGACTGATGATAAAGTGGCTTGTAGGTTGAGCCAAAAAATACAGTAGGTCATATGTGTTGTATACTTTAATTAGATGTCAAAACTTCAGAGTTCTTGCATCTTTTAAGACAGCCAGCAAAATGGATAGGGTTCCACTTCAGGGTCAAGGGTTTCTCAGTAAGCAGCCTACGTAGGAAAAGAACAGAAGTTGGGCAGCAATTCTGTGTTTCATAGTTTGTATACCTTGTTTTTGCATCATCACAACCTCTGAAGCTGATGTCACTTGCTTATCAAAGTACCAGACTAAAAATGTTGTTACTTTCCAAGAAAACTATGCTTGTAGGTAGTATGTTGAAGGCACTCTTAACAGCACAGACCTACAGGAGAGGTGAGGTTTCAAGGGGCCTTTGGAGATCCTCTAATCCAACTCTCGTGATCAAGCAGTCACCTACTTGCTCAGGACCCTGTCCAGAGGCCTTTTGAATATTGGCAAGGACTCAGATTAAAGAGCCTCACTGGGCACTGTAGAGAAGTTTTTCCCTTATATTCAGACAGAACTTCCTGTGTTTCAGTTTGCAGCAATTGAAAAGCACATATTTGGCTGCATCATCTTTACACTCTCCCATTAGATATTTATACACAGTTATAAGTATTTATACACAGTCATAAGATAAGTCATAAGATAACCTTTTCTCCTATGACAGATAGCCTTTTCTCCTATGACAGATGCTGCAGTCCCTTCATCGTTTTAGTAGCCCTTTCCAGGACTTGTTCCAGTAGTTCTCTGTCTCTCTTGTGTTGTAAAGACCAGTCCTGGACGCAGCACTGTAGCCATGGCCTCAGAAGAACAGAGTAGAGCAGAAGGATCTTCTCCTTTCGTGTCTCACAGCCACACTCTTCCTAGTGCAGCCTTGAAAGCCTGTGACTGCCTTGGTGACAAGGCCACTTTGCTGGTACAGGGTCAGCTTGTTCACCAGGACCCCTAGGGCCTTCTTTACAGCAGCTCAGCTCCCAGCCCGTGCTAGTGCCTGGGGTTGTTCCTCCCCAGGTGCAGCACTCTGCACTTGGGCCTGTTGAACTTCATGAGGTTCCTCTGCCCAACTCTTAGGGCTGTCCAGATCCTTCTGGAGTATCAGCCACCACTCCTGTTTGGTACCATCTGCAAATGTGCTGAGTGGACACTCCATCCCTTCATCCAGGGCCTTGATGAAGAAGTTGGTCAAAAAATTGGACCCAGTATTTGCTGAAGGCTACACCACTAGCTACAGGTCTCCTACTAGACTATGTGGCTGCTCAGCACCCGCTGAGCTCTGCCCTTCAGCTAGCTCTCAACCCACCTCCGTGCCTGCTCAGCCAGCCTGTGCTTCCTCAGCTTGCCCTGAGGACGTTACGGGAGACAGTGTTGTCCCTGAATGTGGACCTTAATGCTTATTGGAACAGTGGCCTGTATGTTAGCTCTGTAAATAGCTAAAATAAACATATATGCAAGAAAAGGGCAGTGTGCCTGTTGTGTTAGCTGCCATGTCTGTGTTGGCTCTGACCTAGCCTGTGATAGTGCAGGTATAAATCATGAATGTTCTTGTGTAGCAAGTGTGCACTTCTGTACTGTGCTTCTCGCACAGCACACAAGGAAATCTGTTGTGCCCTTTCCTCAGTCTTGGGTTTGTTAGCTAAACATGAGTGTTTGCTGGTGCAACAATAATGTTTTCACTTCAACCTAAATCCATTTTTTGCAGTTGCTTCCGTGCCTACAGTTCAGATGATTGAAAAAGTTTAAAGTGTGATAAACTTTTAATCTGGAGTTGTACGTGAATGTGATCCATAACAGCTGATGTGACACTGGGACAATGCTTGGTACTGTTCTTGAGTTTTGTTGTGGAAGTTATAGAGCTTTTGCGTAGTGAGAGTTACACCCTTGCTCTGAATAGCTGCAATAAAGGTGCAGTGTAAGTTGAGTGCAAAAGTTGGTTTGAGGAATTGCGAGACATGAGCTACTCAGTAAATGAACCTAGCGTTTGCCTTTGGACTCAGAATGCACTGTATTTCACATCTGGTCGAGACATGATTTAAGCATCTGGATTTTAAACTGCAGCAGGGGTACTGCTGAAAACAGGGCGGTGCTGTTTTTGGTGCACAGGAGCAGTGCTGTGCCCGTGCAGTAATGGTTAAGGGAGCTAAGCTGCATTCTACTCTTAAAAACTTGTTTGTTTCCATTCCTTGTGCAAATATCTACTGAGCAAACCTTGTAATTGCTTCTTTTTCCAACTTGTGCTCAATATGCTCGTAATTTGTCCATTTTTTCCTTCTTGAATACTCTTATTTAACTTATTTCTTTTTGTTTGAGCAAAACTGAACAATTTTTCTCAAAGCTTATTTAAAGGAAAAGACAATAAAAATGTAAAATGACAGAATTTTTAAAACTCTTTTTTAAAGGGTGAAACTTGAGCATTTAAAATAGCATTGAATTTACCATCATCTCTTAAAACAAGAAAGTTACCAACAAGCCTGCAGTTTAGGAGAGGTTACAAGTTTAGGGTGGAGACAGTAGTTGTGTTTAAGTTCTTACACACATAACAACATAAGCAGGAGCAAGTGACTTTGAACTTTCTCTGAAATACGTAGTCTGATCTCAGCTGCATGCAGTGTACTTGCATATCTGTTGATTAAAAATTAATCTACTTTAAGAGGGACATATCTGTGTTACATCTGTCATGCAGATATTTAAACATAATTTTTAAATCTTTAAAACTAGATAGCATTTTCCTCCTATTTATACCCCTTGCTTTTTATGGTAAGAAGCTCCTTGTCTTTTCTTACATTTTGTTTCAATGGAGCAAGGCTTAAAGCTTCTCTTTTCCCCAGTTTGTCTCATGATTTGCCAAAAGAAAGGCCTTTCCTGCTGCCTTGTTTCTGAACGTGCTGGTGATATCTGGACTGAGTTCCTCTAGATTTTCTTCCTGCTGCCATGCGAAGCTGGATGTTGAAGTTAGCTGTCTTGGATTAAAACACCACCGAAGCTGATGTAATTTGGCCTAACAGCAAGAGTTCATGCCGCAGGGGAGGCTTTTCTAGGAAAGGACTAAGCCAGAGGTGGGAGCGAAAGCCCTGGGAATCCCCACAAGGTTTGTGGACCAACTTCATTGCTCCAAGGCAGTTATTTTAAGTCCTGAATGTTTGGACAGTATGGTAACAATTCCTGATCCATTTGCAAGCACAAAAGGAAAAGAATGAAAGCTGCCTGTCAGCTCTTTGAAAGCAGTAGAAAAATAGTAGGTGACTTAAAATTAAAGGTTGTCAGATGATTTTAAATCAACAAGCACTGCTGCACAGCTCAGTGCGACTTTCTTCAAAGTCTGTATAAGTGGTGACCCAAACAGGGTGATTTATCCAGTAATCTACATGTTATTGTAGCACGTTACCCAAATGAGTCCAACTGGGAAGATAGAAGCAGCCACTGAAGTCATTCCTGAGAGCATTCAAATGATTATTTCTGCTAACTGAAAACATTGGTCTCCTGTTATGCTGTATTATTACACCTTTTTATATACCAAACACTTTCTGTAGTCGTTTCCTAAGAAAGTTAAGTTTATATGATCATGCTTCAGAGGGGCAGGTCTTTTCCCCTGCCTCTTTTTTTTCTAACCAAAATGGGGATGAAATGGCAATATGAGCTTACTATAGCTTTTTTAATACTAAAAACATTTATGAAAATATGTTTATATTACATATATTTGGTTCTACTGCAAAAAAAATAACCTGAGTATATTCTCAGGAAATAACTTCAGCTATTCCTTCATCAGCTTCAGCTTATGGATGTACTTGTTGCCTGGCAATGAGTTTATAAAGCTGATGCACCTTGTCTATAATGATTTCTTGAATGATGCTTTTGTTCATGAAGTCCCTTTTATCGTATTGCTTCAAAGCAGTCGTCACTTCCCTCCCAGCTGGGAGGCGGTTGGAGAGGTGGTAGAGTTAAACCACAGTCAGTGTTGACAATTTCATGCGTGAAGACATGGTTAGTCACACAACTATTTGCCTGGAATCACAACTTCGGCTGTTCATAGAATGTTAAATATTACCACTATTTTATTAAAAGACCAGTCCCATATTTTGATGTATTACATCTTTTTATATGTCAAATTTGATTTTTTTTTTTAATGTTACAAATAAAATTAATTTGACTGTACTGATACAAAGGCTTGTGTGGAGGCTCTTCTTTGCAGTCTGCTTATGATGAAATACACTAAGGGAAAATGTGTTTGTTTCAAAACAGAGCGTCAGCTTTTCTCATGCAACTTCTCTGTGGGCCGTTGTAGTTCCAGGCAGCTGTGGCTGCCCAGGAATGACCAAGTTCTTATTGCTGTTGATGAGAAGAGAGCTAAAATGGAGCTAAAATGATCCTGCTAAAGTGGATGGGGAAAGAGGTATCAAAGATAATTAAATATGAGTTATACATATGGATTAGAAAGAATCAGGAGAGACTGTATATATGCATGGCAGGAAAGAGCCTTAATGTGGTACCCAGCTGGGAAGAAAGCTATAAGGTAAGGTGAGTGTATAACATTGATTTGTGGGTGTGCAGGACAGCCTTTTTTTCTTGTGACAAGGCTGCTAGAATTATTTTTTTTGCATATTTTCAATGAAAATGAGATCAAATATTATGAAGATTGTTTTATGAGTGTATTTTTCAGGCATATAAAGGAAAATTGGCTTTAGCGTATTTCTGAGTGGATGTATGCTATATGTGCTTACCTTATGACTTCCAGTGTAAAGTAATTAGCACTTTCAGTAATTGCATGTGTATTATGTGCAATGCTATTTTTCCCGGTGGAAAATAACAGCTCTTCTTTAATGCAAAGCCCTTTAGGCCATTTTATACATCTGTATTGGTCTAGGTACTTTATTCAGCTGCTTTCGTTCAGCTGCCTAAGTTTGGTAGAACTAATTGCAATTCAGAATTAAGAATTGTCCTCTAAAGTTTTGTTAAATTTTAGACTACTTTTGAAGTTACTTATATTAAAAGCTTTCACACTCTAGCAAGACTTAGATTTGTGTTATTTGCATCCATAATTCAGTAATTAAAAACACTTAATTCCACCAATAACACTATATGCTACTGAAGGTAGCATAGGTATAGGTAGTGTCACGATCTCCCGCAGTTAATACTGGCATTAGCAAGCTGTAACATACTTCCTATTTTGTTGCTTTTGTAATGTGCCTGGAGTAACCATGTTATTGCAGAGTATAGACTTTTATTTTAAACTGCAGCTTCTCAAATTCATTTTCCTTTTCCAAATTGTGTTTTGCATGGCATGCTGCTAACTTGTTCATTAGTATTTGGTCTGTTTGTGCTGTTATCAGCTGGGAAATGCGTATGTGTAACCTTTTGTGCTGGAGATACAAAGATCAGCAGCTTAAGTTAACACATAACTTCTGTTCTTGGGAATAATAGTTGTGTGCGGGAAATGACCAAGGATCTGGTACGGGAAACCCAGTCTGCTTGAGGATTCCGGTTTGTTGGCAGATCAGGGGTGTGAGAGTTGCTCCAGGGACACTCTGCTTGTCCAGGGCATCCTTGGCAGAGCCTTGTGGCACTGCTCAAAGAAACCTCACTCGGATGTGCAGGTGCTTGAAAGAAGCTGTAGCAGGTTATGACCTCGGGACACTCTGAAGACATGATGTGCGAGGGACATGGCGTAGGAGGGACTGAAGTATGAAGCTGGGGAGAGAAGTGGTTATTTGAAACCTCTTCATTCCCCTGTGGGTAAATCCTGCTCTGCATTTATTAATAAATGGTATTATAATGCCATATTATCATTTGATACCTCATAATCATATTATTAAAGTATATAACATTGCAAATAAATATATTTTCCAATATATATAGCAGCTAAGAAAGGTTGAAAGTATATTTTAAAAATAAATAAGAGACAAGGTTGCCTGGATAGTTCCAACATTACCTTTAATTTAAATTAAATGCTACACATCTCATTTATATTTGTTAACATCAAAGTTATGTGACACATCTTGTCCCTGTTCCTCCACTTCTCTGCAACCAGAGAGTAAATTAAATTCCAAGTAAAATGGGAATCTCCACTTTGCTGTGTTTGGCAGAGGACAGTGGGACATTCAGACTGCTCTGGTAGAGGGAGAATATGGGGCTGTAAGTGAAATTTGTTGCTTCTTCTTTCACAGTTACTAGGTTTCCTCGTTAGAAAAACATATTGCAGAGTTCCAGACTGCACTGGTAGACTTGATTTGAGCCAGTGGAAGCAAACACACATAGAAGCAGGCCTTTCTAAATCTAAAATTTACATTCTAATTTCATTTGTGGAAAAAAAAAGAAGGAATGTTTGTGGTTCATGGGGAACTCCTGGGTTTTGTTTTTTAGACCACGTAGAACTTGTCTTTGCTAGGTAAACATTTTATCCAGGATAGATGCCATCAAGAATGACAGAGATTTTCAGACACAAGAACTGTGCAGTAAATTTTGCAAAGACTAGAAAGTATTCATGCTCAGTTAACTGGCAAATCAGGAGACTTTTTTTTTTTCTTTTTTGTGTGTTTGCATGTGATGTAGTGATAGAGACTAGGCCCTTTGTGGACCATATTTTGTACTTTGAGAAAATGGGAAGCAGCTAAAAAGAAAAATGTGGTGGTTTTGCTTCCAGTGTACCTGCACATCAAAAAGTGGTAAATTTGTTTTTTAGGTTCTCTGAGGTTTTAAACTTTTATATTTCCTCTTTATCCAGATTCAAGATCCAGCCCATATTATGGCTGGCAGTGGATCCAGATCAGGATCAACCAGTGGATTTTCCATGAAATCACAGCTTCAAATCACTGGTAGGTCTTTTGAAACAATATATCATTTTCTGATTAAAAGCATAGAAGCAAAAGCTTTTTTTTTTTTTTTTTTTTTTTGTTTCCAATGATGTATTTAGGGAAGTTTGGAGTATTATAAAAATT